>CAEMYA010000440.1:928971-941471 GCA_903131615.1 Diplodus sargus | reverse complement strand
TGTCAACGCCACAGAAGCATACCATTATCAGTGGTTGATACATTTCATAGAATTTGGACACAAGATGATGTAACACCTTGATTCCAATGGGTTCATCTTTATGACATCACGTGCGACAGGGTTTTGCTCCTTAAGGCCCAGTGGTTGCATTGTTCCAAAGGAGTAGAAAAAACAAAAAAAGCACTCTCTGGCATATCTTCCTGTCCACATCCTCCCCACTGTGGAGAGTTATCTTCTCAATACTGTGGAACACAAGGGAGGAGATGGAATGTGAGTGGCTATCAAAGTGACAGGCCACTGTGTAGTTCATATTTTTGTGTCTAATGGAACTTTTGTGTAATTCTCTGCTTAAGGGGTCGGGTAGATTTTATCACATGGACATTTGAACAGATAAAAAGCACCTTACCTTAATTTGATACTGGTGCTTTTCTTTTTCTTTCCCCATATTTTAGAATCTCATTGCTCAAAACGTGTCATTCTATACCTGAATCATCGAAATTGGCCTGGACAATGATATCCAAGGGTTTTAAAATGACCAAAATTGCAGTCATCTTGAAAAATGGTAGCCATTTTGGCAAAAGAATGACTCAAGAAGTAAACTCTTACCATATTTTGGTGCTTTTTCCAGATTTGAAAGGTATTTTTTTGTTCTTGTTTAATTGTTACTCTAGAAATGCGATTCAAATTAAATTAGCATTAATTAAAGGTTATCCAGAGATGGATGATACTGACAGCAGTGGCAGATTTTTGGAAACTTGTTGCATACACATTGACGTCCAACCTGGGACGCAACAGATTTCTCCAGACTTGTCCAATACACTAGTCCATCTAAAGTCTATCTTCTCCTCTGACTGCATCTGAATGTCCAAAGGCTTATTGACATAGCGTGTTGTATAGAAGGAAAGGTGCAAAGCACAATCTGAGGCACTTGACCTGGCTTGCCTTTACTGTGCTGCCATTCATGGTTTTCCTGCAAAAGCTGGCCTGTGCTCTCCTTAGATGGAGGGGAATGTTTGACCAACCTGACCTGTCTCAAAAGCCATGACTACTCATACGCACCCAAATATTGAAAAAGGAGGATGTAATCCCAGATTTGGAATGGGATACATTTAGTTAAATGTTTGCCCAGCCACAAATCGTGTAGGGCATTGCCAAGTGGCATTAAGACAGATGATACTGCTGGGCTGGAACAATTGAGAGAGAGGGAGTGTGGGGCATTTGGATGAGAGGGCTGTGTAGACGGAGTAAGAGGAATGAAGCAGTGGCTGTTGAAAAGACTCATTCATGGAAGGATGGATCAGTAGGCAGGCCAAGCAGAGCCACAGAGAGATTGCTGGAGCTGCTTTCACGGCCAGACTTTTCTGGCTGGGCCCATATGTGCTCTCACAGGGCTCCAAAAGCCTTCAGGCTGCCTCCCAAAAAGCCCTCAAACTCATCCCTGAGCACCTCCCCCTGTGACAAGGACAAGGTGGTTCAGCCACCTGTGCCACACACATCCTGGCTGATACCAATATGCCACTCTAAAGCGAACTGTTTGGGCCACTGGAAACAATTAAGTTTTTCAGCATAGCCAAAGATTCATGTGAATGTAATTTCGCAAAGCCTGAACCTTTGCAGTCTCTAACATGTCATATGTTTTCCTTTAAAAAAATCCAATATTCACAATATTCCCGTATCCCCCATAAAGTTTGATTACAGTTTCCTCATTCCGTCAAAAACATAATCACATTGCCTATTCACAGCAGGCTCCTCCCCAAGCACCTCCATCATATACACTCGAAACAGTTGTAGCACCAGGCAGATAATGGCAAACAGCTGAACATGCCAAAACAAAGACGATAAGAGTATTTACTGCCCTCTCAGGAATTAATCAGCGTCTTACTCAGCAGGCCATGAACTTGTTGCTCTTGAGAGATACAGTAACTTGAACTGGTGGTGAGTAAGAAAATGTTTTATTAATAGATAATAGGCGATTTGCAAAGCAAGGAGTAGAGGTCTGCTAGTTTCTGCTAGTAATCATAGTGACTTGCGAAAAAACAGTTGTTTTATCACCTTGAAAATGTTATTGAGTCAATTTATATTCTTTTTAACGTTTTTTGTTTTGATCTGTGTTTTATGTGTCCAGTTAGCTCAAAGTTAACTCTAACAATGCACTCTTAACTGCTCAGTCAGGAGTGGGAGTGTGAAGGGATTGGATTGGAATTGGGTCTGTGTGTGTTTGGGACACCTTTTTAGTGGGAATACCACAGAAGCAATTTCAGTACTTTGCCATATCTGCCATATGTGTTCATATGTCTGTGGACAGATTTTGTTTTGGGAATGATAGAACGATGCATAAAAGATGCAGTCATAGAACTTTACAGATGTGTAGTTGAGATCAAAACGAAGGCCTAGCTCTGTTGTGGTCAGACTCGGTAATGCCGAGTACTCATTTAATGTACTGGCTGGTGTTATCCCATTGCAAATTGGTCTCATGGTTAGGTGTTGAGTCATAAATTGAAACATAGGAATACAGCTTCTTCTGTAACTGACTGAATTACATGGGCAGATGATATACAAGGTACAAGATACATTTTTTGTATCTTTGTTTAAAAAACATAATGATTGAGTCCTTGAGTCCTGCTACATCTATTTTAGACAACAGAGTGTATAGGATGAGTTCAGGAGTCTGTCAGGCAGGGTTAAACGGGAAAACTAAGGAGATAGGAGGTGGACCCAAATGCAGTTTCTCTCAAGACAAGAGGCAGGATTAAGGGGGGAACAAAAGGCAAGCTTTATTAAATCAAAGCTAAAAATACAAAAACCAGATGAACGAGAAAACCAAAAATGACGAGGGCAAAAACAAGTTAGCCTCCAAGGCTAAAACAAAGTTCAACAAAAGGCAAAGTTCAAATCAAAATGCAAAACATACCAGACAGGAGACAAGGCATGGGGAGAATATCAGGCAGATAGAAGCAGGGACATGAGCAAACGCAGACAGAGGAGTGCAGGGAAGACACAGACACTAACGACAAGACGAGGAACAGGTGAGGTGGACCAACAGGTGAGATAACGAGGGGAAGGCATTGAGGGAACAATAGTTACAGAGGGAGACAGAGGGAAGAACATAGGAGATACGTAAAGGACAAGAGACACAAGAGGGCATGGAAAACAAAACACAAGACCCAACACAAAGAACAAGAACCTAGAGTCATGACAGAGTCTCACAACCAAGGCAATGAAGTTGCTCCTTAGTCTGGCGGTATAGCAGCAGATAATGACTGCAGGCCCCTAAAAAATAATCATATCATGGCAGACTTGGGACTAGATAAGCTTTGGCTTCTCCTGCTTTTCCCTTTCGGCCATGTGTATTGTATTATTTGAACAATGATGAAATGTGATGATGATGAATTGACATGCCCGAAATAAACAACATAAATAAATAAATAAATAAAAATAAAGACTTTGTGATATTGGCAAATATCATATTGTTGTCCAAAAAAAGTTACTGTATCGTGATAAAACTGCTGATATACATCCCTAATAGATGCTGCAATTCATCACTCAATAATAAAACATCCGTTCCTAAGTTGGATATTGCAACTTCTTCCTGTTAAAGGACGCTTTGCGGGAACAGATTACAGTACAATATTACAATTTAGGTCAAGGCCATCACTCCAAATCTGTAATAGCAACACTGTACTTGCCAAGCTAAATGTAGCAATGTTGTAATGATGTGGCCGGTGCCCAACCTCCAATTCAGGGCCTGTTTAAAATCAATAAAAGCACTAAAAAACCAACAACGCCACCTGGGATTAATACAGAGCCTAGGGGCCCTATTTTGACGATCTGAAACGCAAGTGTCAAGCGCAAAGCGCAAAGCGCAAGTAGCTTTGTGGGCGGATCTCAGGCGCTGTTGCTATTATGCCGGCGGGATAAATGGCTCTTGCGCCTGGCGCAAATCTAAAATGGGTTGGTCTGAAGTAGCTGCATTAGTCATAGGTGTGGTTTGGGCGTAACGTTCAATAAACCAATCAGAGCGTCATCTCACATTCCCTTTAAGAGCAGGAGCGCTTGTTCCATGGCGCATTGCTATTATAATGGCGCATTTGCCAGGCGCACGCCAGGAGCGCTTCACAGCCGAGGAGACCGACGTTCTCCTCGGGGCTGTTAAAGACCGAGAAGTGGCGTCGTATGGGGAGAAATCCATCCAAACTAGCTTTGGTTAAACGGGCGTGGGAGGAAATTGCCATAATTTTTTCTAAGCCTGGTATCCCCATGACATCGCACATCGGGAGCAGTGCGCACGGGCCGAGCAGTGCGCAACGGCCAGCTGATGACGGAGCAGCGCAGACACCAAGGTGCAGAGGATCCAGACCTGCTACACGCCGTGGCAGCATTGTCAGACCGGACCGCACTGCCCGGGATGCGGCAAGGTATTAATGCCCGTCTTGACCGGGTGGCGATGTTGCTGCTGCCTCTCAGGCGCATCGCCTCAAGTCTCCAAACGCACCGCCTGCTCCTGTTGTGCCCCTTCCTCCTTCCTCCTCCTCCCCCAACTCCATCTCCGTCCACCTGCTCCATAAGAGCACATCGCGCATTGCCACTCCCGGATACGGCAGGCGCGTCACATATCAGAGGGTAAAAGAATTAGTTCTACTGTTTAAATCTTTTCAACTTTTTTTTGTATGGTTTGCAAAAACGGGAACTGCTTCCTTGTAGATGAGAGAAGCAAAGTGTATGTACGTTAAGCACACGCTACATTATGGCCAAGCATGCGCCCTTAAAATAGCATCTTAATAAGCGCCACTGACTTTAGACCAGGTTTTTCCTGGTCTGTGGCACAAGTGTTTTCTGAAACGTCAAAATAGCACCAGCGAACGTTTGTGCCGGAACACGCCTCCTCTTTTCGCTGAACCGCCCCCAGGAGCGCAAAGTCATTCCCTAATTTAAGGACGCGCGTCTGTGGAGGGAAAACTCCGCTGTGCGCAGAGTGCAAAATAGGAATTACACAAGCGCCAGTGTACAAAGTCACTTGCGCCGGCTTGCAAGATAGAGCCCTAAGACTCCTATTAACACACAGGTTCTTGTAACATTCATTTTAAAAAAAAATTATCACAATAAAAAGATATGATAACAGCTAAAACAATTCTAAAAAAAGAAAGGAAAACCACTGTTCTGGTGATGCCTGAACAGTCCGTAATTGTCCATAAAATACGACGTCCCTCGTGTCACAGCGCCCGCTGCCCCCCAGCGTTCCGGGCGCTAACCGTTTTCGGCGCCCGCTGTCCTGGCGTTGACGTCCTCGATATCATGACGCCCACCGTCTCGGGCGTCCCCGGCACCCATGGGCGTCTGCCGTCCTCGGTATCATGGCGCGCGCCGTCTCAGCGTCCACCGCTTCTGGCGTCCGCTGTCCTGGCGTTGACGTCCTCAGTATCATGGCACCCACCGGCGTCTGCCGTCTTAGCGTAGACGTCCTTGGGTTCACGGCACCCGCTGTCCTGACGTCCTCTGCTCTCCTCTCCTATCCATCTCTGTCGTCACATTTCATCTCTCAAAATAAAAAAGGGTCACCTGTGCTCGCCATCACCTGTGGCTCGTTGCGCTAATTAGTCTGCTGGTGAGTCCATGTATAGTTCCGGGTCAGTGCATAAAAAGGAACTACATGCAAATCAAACTGTAAAAAACAAAATAACACGACATGCGATAAAAAAAAAATTAATTCACAATCAAAATGAACAAAGTAATAAAACATGCAACCCAAAAAAACTGACCCTGTCACAATTCCAGTTTGGGTCCATCATTTTCCTACATCTTACTGACTCATTCCACTTCTTGTTGCCTATGGCATCATGTTCCCAGACATCAGTGATACAGTGTTGTATCAAAAGTAATTATTGTCCAAAATAACAAGAAGCAAACCCAAATTAGAGCTTACTGTTGTTAACAAATCAAGCTTATTCCAAGCCCACATGATACCTTTGCAACTATGGACACAACTTTTAATCAGAATCGTTTTGCATGGTAACAGGATGTTAATCCTTTATCTTAGAGCGACATATCGTTTATTCATGAAGATCAAGGTTTCAACTTCATCAAGTGAACACAATTAACACTCTTGATATTCCTTGGCCACTTCGCTAACACCTCTGAAGCCAATTATAATAATCTTGATACACTTCTAAAGTGTTGCCCATTATTGTTTCCAAAGTAAACTCCCAGTGACCTCCTCTGAAAACCTATGAAAGCCTATATAAAACTTCCTGTAGATTCCTCTTACAAGAATCCATATTAATGTAAAATTGGCTACCTTTAGGTTTATGTAACCCCAAAAAAATAATGTAGCTTAGATCATGGAAAAATTGACATGGTTTACAGTCGTTGAAATAGCATATTTCTTGACAGCAGCAAGGACTGTTGTTAGTAAATATAATCTGACTGTTGTTGACCAAGTGGATTGTGTTGAGTACACATACTGTTACAGTTGGAGTCTTAAGCATTTTAAATATGATAATATGCTGTTCTGGTGAGGATTGTTATGCTGGTTAGAATGTAACATAAATCCTTTCTCCTTAGAATTTGCCCAAAAAAGACTTTTATCGATGAATGTATCTGTTTACCTGATTTTAAACTGTAAAAATGCTTATGGAATTCTGTTCGAGTTATAAATTATTGTAAGTATCCGACTTTTCTTCTCCCTTAAAGCTGCAGTCTGGAGTTTTGAGAGAAAAGTGGGCTTAGCCAGAACATTTGAATGAGCACTGCAGGTCCCTCCTTCTTCCTCTCTGCTGCTGCAGTCCTGCCTTCAAAGCCCCTCCCACAGAGGAGCCTGCTGTGCAGGAGCAGGCTTGTAACCACGGTAACAGAGGACGCCAGATAACCAAGATGCCGCATTCGCAAAAACAACATAAGATTGATTGTTCTATTTCTGATCAATATAACTAAATAACAATGACAAGTGCCTCATGCAGATCACTATATATATCCCGAGTAACAAACACTATTCCTCACATTGCTGTAGATGAAGTTACCAGCTAATCATTACCCGGCGAAACATTTTTCCTCTGAAGCATGAGTGACGTTATTTCTCTGAACCAATTCAACCACTTCAGAGGGTCCTGAACACAAACTAACATTATAACTGCCCGGTCACTTGAAAGACACGTTTGCTAACCAGTAGCCATAAACACAAAGCTAACCACCAGAGTTAGCATACAAGCTAACAAGCTACATTTATCACCAAGCTATGTAACTCGACTGCAACATCGTACAGCCATATGCCTATACTGTGAGTATTACTGTAAGTGCTGCCACCATAGCCTTGTGGTTAACACATAGAATGAAACATATATCAAGCAGCGGTCCTTACTTGTCCAGCAGAGAAGCAGCAAACTCTGCGTCGCTCTTGAGTCCTTCCAAATCCAGCAGCTCCCTTCACCTCTGATAAAAATACGCAAATGAGTCGGGTCGGGTCGGGCCTCGGGCTTCCTTTTTTATAAATAAAACACATTTCTTGCAGGTTGTAAATTATACAGCCTGTTGTGAATCATCGCTGTTCACGTGTGGTGAAGAGTGAGTCTGGCTGCTGCTTCATGAGGAGGGGCAGACACAGAACTGACGCCGCTGCGTGACGTACTCGCGCCTATAGCCTGGCTGGGGAAGATGGAATTGGCTAAAAGTAAACTTGCCACAGATGAATTCACTCTTGCTTTTTCGAGGAGTGGGGAAATCGTCTGTTTCTGTCTCTCCGAATATATTTTCCCACTGGTCGAAGCGCGGTGTCTTCTTTGCAGCGGGTGCTGCTGCTGACGGTGACGCAGCACCTGACTCCTGGCTCGCGTCACCTTTCCGTCTGCTGTCTGTATGATCATGATAACGAGTGTATGAGAAAAACAATGCAGGCACGCGGGGGGTCGGGTTCGGGTCGGGTTCGGGCAGACAATTCATGCTGGTGTGTCAGGCTGTGTCGGGTTCGGGCTTAAAAACCCGCGGGCCGGGTCGGGTCGGGTTGTAATTTTCAGGCCCGTTGAGAACTCTAGTTTGAACGTATCTGAACAGGCACTGCACCTGTGCGGGGGAGGGGCACTGCCCAGTACGTGCTGCGCGTGGGAGGAGGGCTGCCAGCAGTGTATGCACGCAAATGATTGACACTTCTCAGACACTCCCCTTGGCTCTGATTTGTTGTATTCTACCGGGAGCGGTGGATTCATGCAAATCAAATTACAGCCACTGGGTGGAGCCACAGACATTGGGTTTTTACACAGCTGACCTTTATCTTACTATACTGTCAGATCATAATGACAATTTTAGCAAATATAACCAAAAAATAGTTACAGACTATGGCTTTAATTTAACAGAATGCTTTTAAAATGGAACGCTGAGTATTTAGAAGTGTGTTTCCCAAAGCTCGGAGATCTGTCACCTAAGAGTCCATTCCTAGCTGTCCTAGCATACCAGCGACCATGGTTAGAGAGTATCTAGGGCGCCTTACCCTCTGAATGCTAAACTGAGCTAAGAGCGGTTGGCCGGTGTACATTAATCAGATCCGACTTGCATATCTGAGCCGCTTAATTGCATGGAGGGAAATGTCAGAAAGCAAATGAGTCTAACATGTCAATGTGTTAATTCTGCTATCGATTTCATTGATGCGGCATTCGCTCTCTCAGCTCATTAAAGCTGACGTGTCAGACCACACACACACACACACACACACACACACACACACACACACACACACACACACACACACACACATTCAGTTGCATAAGGAAGACAGTGACTAAATTTACAATCACAGAGACCTGGTTCATACTTAATGTAGACCTTTTCTGGTATTTACTGGGATAACTGATTTTATGTCTGTCACAAAATACCACTCCACTAGTGTGGATGGGATGAAACAAGACCAGTCCAACATTTGTGCTGATCTCCAGAAAGTCAATTTCCATCAATCCTGTCTTTGCTGGACAGACTTTGCTCAGTACATTTTATTTAATTGATCCCTTCTCTGTCAGCAAGTCACAGCAAGTTAAGGGTCTGTGTATCATCTGATCATTCAATTATTCCATTTAATCCCGCAAACAAAACACGAAAAATACATAAATATTTTGTTTTTCTGTTTTTCTGTATGCACCAAACATTGAAAACTGGTGTTTATTTTCCTATTTTCAGCCCAAAACATAATAAACAAGGAAACCAAAACGAAATTATGAATCTAGTTTCCATTTACCGTTATTGAAATCAGCCACACCTTTTTTTTCAGTGCGCAAATGCACTAAAATTTATTGTAATCGTACTGAACCCGCTCTGACTGCAGTCTCACATCAGAACCATGAAACACACAAGACTTTTACAGTCATTATTCCCGCTAATAAACTGAAGGTATAACAAAAGGTATGCTTCAGGAAGTAAAGGACGACGTGAGAAAAAAAAAAAAAATTCATACTGCTGAACTTAGTACTTCCTAGACTACTTTCATGCATAATATGAAGTACTTTTACTGTGTACTTTGTGAGTAATTATGTGTCAAAATCCTTATCAGAGAACAAGATTAAGAATATTTCACCCAACTCTGATGTGGAATAAAAAACATTGTTTCCATAAGTAGTCCAAGATTCATATACTGCCGAACTAAGTAATTCCTAGAATACGTGTATAACTTTTACTGTGTACTTTTCGAGTAATACTTTGTCAAAATCCTTAACAGAGAACAAGATTAAGGATATTTCACCCAACTTTGACGTGGAATAAAAAACTTATTTTCCATAAGGAGTCCAAGATTCATATGCTGCTGAATTAAGCACTTCGCACTTCCTAGACTACCTGCATGAATAATATGAAGTACTTTTGCTGTGTATTTTTTGAGTAATCCTCTGTCAAAAGCCTTAACAGAGGACAAGAATAAGTACTTTTGCCCAAATTTGATGTAGAAATGTACTTGTAACAGAGTATCATTAGACTGTGGCATTGCTCCCTTTTTGTTAAGTAAAGGATTGGAGTATTTCCTCCAATAGTGAGCAAATCTGAAACTTGGATTCATGAGTAGGTCTTTTTCAAGTCATAAAAACACCCCAAGCATATAAGGCCATGGATACAACTTGAGAAGTGAGCTGACCATCAGCCAGCAGACGTTGACCGTGGTTGACTTGGAGCAGAAGGGAACAGTTGAGATAGATGTGCCAATCCTCGCTGACAGTTACATCAGGAAGACGGAGCACAAAACGATCGAGAAGTACCAGGATTTGAAGGAACAACTTGAACAGATGTAGAAGGTGAAGACCAAAAAGGTCCCAGTGGTGATAGGAGCAATGGGAGCTGTGCCCCCCAAACTGGGAGAGGAGCTCCAGCAGTTTCCAGCTGCAGCATCAGGGCAGAACCCTCAAATTCAAGCTTGAGAAAAAAGACAAAAAATACATTCACCAACTCCCCACATGGGGCTGAGAGGGAGGTTTTGTAATGATTATACATTCATAATACACCAATAATAACATATACTTTTTTAAATAATCTTCTAAATATATCACTATGAAAATATTAGCTTTTATTAATAATGATTTCACAACATGATAGAAGTGCTATGTAAACTTTTAATGACTTGCTACTCATGATTGATGATGATTTGCAAACTGATCTTTATCTTTTACTTAACAAAAAGGGATCAATACCACAGTCTAATAATACTCTGTTACAAGTACATTTCTACATCAAATTTGGGCAAAAATACTAATTTTTGTTTTCTGTTGAGGTTTTGACACATGATTACTCAAAGTACTAGGTACTAAGTAAAAGTACTTAATATTATGCATGCAAGTAGTCTAGGAAGTACTAAGTTCAGCAGTATATGAATCTTGGACTACTTATTGAAAAAATGATTTTTTTTTCTTTCTTTTTTTTCACACGTCGTCCTTTACTTTGAAATCCGGAAGGATACCTTCGTGATCCCTTCAGTATATTACGGGGAACAATTACTGTAAAAACAATGGTTTGTGAGATTGTGAGACTGCAGTCTGGTTTCATTATGATTACCATAAATGTTGTAGAAAAGATTCGCTCACTGGAAAAAAAGGTGCGGCTGATTTGACCAAGCAAACTTGAACCACGGCTGGCTTGAATGCAGTATATTAAGCATTAACCTGAAAGAGCAAAGCATCAATACTGCGCTGCCACACGAGCATATTGCTGCATGGACTGGTACTGTCCTAACACTGCCACTGGTTCTGGTTGATTAGTTAATAATTCTGTTATTACTGGTAAATGATCATTATTTATTTTGGTAGACTTATCCAAATGTGTACTTTGAAGTTCACCAAAATGATTTCTGACCCTTGGTGAGAAGAAAGGAGAGCTGATGAGTAGTTATTAGTGGGCTGTGCTCGCCAGCCCACTATGGACACCTCTATAGCAAAGCTATAGGTGTCCATAGTCCATAGTCCACTATTGATATTGCTCGCGCCTCTTCTGATTATTATTCTCCATCCTTCCTTTTTTTGGCACTTTTCACGGCCCGCACCGTTGAGCGCACACAAACAAATTATATATCAAAACGTGCGGCTTGATCGGACTCGGTATGCTACTACTTTTCTATACAAAATATCAATTTTTCGCGACGTAAGTCACGAAAAACTGCGATAAATTTCCCATAAGGAATGAATGGGAGGAGCAGCATTCACACTAATAATAAACTCCAGAAGGACAATAGTGTGAATGCTTGAGTGGGCTGTGCGCTTTGCCCCGTGACGAACAAAAACTACGAAAGCTAAAGCAAAAGTTGAATCCCACATAGATAATTTGGACTTTTATCTACATTTTAAAGTTTGAACGGTGTGTCTCGGTCAAAGTATGCCAGAGATGTTGATGTTTGAACTCTTCCTTTAGATCTTTTCACCTGGTCTCATTCACTTTGTGTGTGTGTGTGTCTCTCTGTCTCTCTGTGTCTGTGTGTGATAGAGAGAGAGACAGACAGACAGACAGAGAGAGAGAGAGAGAGAGAGAGAGAGAGACAGGCAGACAGAGAGAGAGACAGAGACAGACAGGCACAGATAGAGAGACAGAGAGAGAGCAGGTTTTCGCGACTTGCGTCGCGAAAACATGAACGTTCTAGAAAACTGATTAATAATCTCTCTGTGTGTGTGTGTGTGTGTGTGTGTGTGTATTTGTGTGTCTGTGACTTTTTTGACCTCGTCCCATTCAATCCTCATGGTAAAGTTAATGAAGGTTTTCGCGACGTAAGTCTGTGTCTGTCTGTGTGTGATAGAGAGAGAGAGAGAGAGAGAGAGACAGGCAGACAGAGAGAGAGAGACAGAGACAGACAGGCACAGATAGAGAGACAGAGAGAGAGCAGGTTTTCGCGACTTGCGTACGTTTTTTGTCCGCCTTCTTCTCCTTCAAACTTTGCCCGATTCAAACCATTCAAATATCAAAATGTGCAGCTTTTCAAGGACATGATGGCATGTATTTTTCTCTTTTCTACCTTTTATACTTTTGGAAATATTAAGCTTTTTCTGCAAAATGTTTCCCAT
>CAEMYA010000440.1:890289-927957 GCA_903131615.1 Diplodus sargus | reverse complement strand
TCAGCAATTAAAATGTTCAACCTTTTCAACTCTTTCAGCCCCCTTTGGCTTTTCTGCCTTTTCAGCTTTTTAAAATATTCATCTTTCTTTTGAGCTACAGACACCATTTCAACTTTATAATATATGAATATGGTGGTGATAACCCTTACAGTTTTTTCAAAAATCGCAGGGGTTTGGCAGGCATTTTGCCATTCATTCTAATAGGGACATGTTCATCTTTGACTTGGCTCCTGCTCCACCATGTGTGAAGCCATTTTAAGCTCTTTCTGCCTTTAACTTTTCTCCTTTTCAACCTTTTTTCACCTTTTAAAGCTCTTTCTGCCCTCTTTCTCAAGAACATTTTCGGTCTTTTCAGCCTTTTTTCACCTTTAAGCTCTTTCAACCCTCTTACTCCACAGCCTTTCTAGCCTTTTCACATATTCATCTTTCTGCCTTTTCAACTCCTTCAAACATTCCGCTTCATGTTCAGCTATGAAAATCTTCAACTTTTTCAAGTCTTTCAGCCCTTTTCAACTTTTCTGTCTCCTCATCTTTTTAAAATGTTCATCTTTCTGCCTTTTCAGCTTCTTTATACATTCAGCTTCATGTTCAGCTACAGAAAGTGTTCAGCTATCAACATGTTCAACTTTTCAAGCTCTTTCGGCCTCGACCTTTTCAACTTTTCAGCTTTTCGACTTTTTCAGCTTTTCTCCATTACATTCAGCAGATTTCGCTTCAGACTTCAGCATTCACACTGTATTTTCGTAGGAAATGCAAATTTTTTGTAGTTATTATTCCTCTTCCGTACACTTTTTGTCCATCTTCAACTCCTTCAAATTTCATTCTGCTATAACTTCAGCATACCTTCAGCTATTGAAACCGTTCAACTATTAAAATGTTCAGCTTTTTCAATTCTTTCAGCCTTCAGCTTTTCAGCTTTTTCAGCAATTCAGCTTTTTCTAAAAAAACAATTTAACATTGCCGCAAATGGGAAAATCTTCAAAACTCCTCGACTTTCAACCTCATCTTCTCCCTCAAACCTTGTGCTATAGAAACCATTCAACTATCACAGTGTGCAGCTTTTTAAGGACATTATGGGGTGTATTGTTGTCATTTCTATCCTTCATACTTTTGGAAATATTAAGCTTTTTCTGCAAAATTTTTCCCATTCATCCTTATGGGGATTTTTTCAAATTTCATTCTGCTATAACTTCAGCATACGTTCAGCTATTCAAACGATTCAAATATTAAAATGTTCAGCTTTTTCAGCTCTATCAGCCTTGAGCTGTTTAGCTTTTCAACTTTTCAACTTTTTCAGAAATTCAGCTTTTTCCAAAAAAAATTTAACATTGCCGCAGATGGGAAAAGCTTCGAATCCTCTTCAAAACTCATCGCCTTTCAACCTCTTTTTGCTCCTCATACATTGAGCGAGAGACACCATTCAAACTTTAAAGCACTCAGCAGATCGTGAACTATTGGACCTGTATTCAGTTTTTAAAAATCTTGTACGGTCTTGAAATAATCGCAGTTTTAGTTTGAGCGACTTTTAGCCCGTCTTCTGCGTTTATAATGGATGTGTATTGCGTCGGCTAGAGTGGGTGACATCACCAACTGCCGCACGCCAGAGTGTAGAGCTGCCAGGAAAGAAATGTTCAAACTTGTTTTCAGCTTGAGTTTGATCCCTCACCTTTTACTTGACATAGACAATATATACATAGAAATGTAGGAAATCTTGTGGGCTTTCAGCTGATGGTCTCATTTCAGATGTGGGACTTACAGTTTTGGATCTAGAAGCCCGAGACCGACAGCAACTCTCGCTGCTGTCCCATAAGCCGCAATGTTAATTTTGAGCCGAATTTTCCGGAAAACAGCAGACGCTACCTGATTTGTCTATCGCTCTACCGCCTTCATTTTACACTCTTCAGTAATAAAAACGACATGTGTTCAGCAACTCCTCCTGTCACTCACCATTGGACCTAATTATTTTGACGATAACCCTCACAGTTTTTTCAGAAATCGCAGGAGTTTGGGAGGCGTTCTCCCATTCATTTCTTATGGGGGACATTTTCGTCTCTGTCCCTGGTCCTGATACAGCATGTCTGCAGCCATTTCAAGCTGTTCCTGCCTTTAACTTTTCACCTTTCAGCCTTTTTTCACCTCTTTAAGCTCTTCTGCCTTTAACTGTCCTCCTTTTCAGTCTTTTTTCACCTTTTTAATCTCTTTCAGCCCTCATACTCTGCAACTTTTTGGCCTTTTCAGTCATTTTTCACCTTTTTCGTTCCTAAAGCACGAGATTTTGACTCTGCTCCTGTGGTGACGTTACCACAGGAGGCTACTTGCATAAGCATCGGCTCACAGCCGTCCTCAGCCAGACTTTCTGAGTGAGTACGCCGAATCTGCTTATTTCTCTGTCATTTTCACTATAGGCTTACAGATAAAAACAGCTGCATAGTCAACATGCAGCGAGGCATTACCAAATGAACACAGATTAATTTGTCCTGAACGGACATAATAACAGCCAGTCTCGTGCCAAAACTGCCTGCAAAACATGAAAACGGGGAATGACGGAGCGGAGTGCATAGAAAAACAAAGCGCACACAGTATTCTGCCCTCCCAAGCAGCGCGCTGATTCGCTAGCACACCGCTAATCAGAACGGAACTCTCCAAACGCTTCAGACGTCCAACGGTTGGGCCGGTGTGTTTCTGCCTTTTAGCTCTTTCTGCCTGTAACTTTTCAACTTTCAGCCTTTTTTCACCCTTAAGCTCTTTCAGCCCTCTTACTCCACAGCCTTTTGAGCCTTTTCACATGTTCATCTTTCTGCCTTTTCAACTCCTTCAAACTTTTAACCTCACGTTAAACAATTAAAATGGTCAACTTTTTAAACTCTTTCAGCCCCCGTCAGCTTTTCTGCCCTTTCAGCTTTTTAAAATATCCATCTTTCTGCATTTTCAACTCCTTCAAACATTCAGCTTCATGTTCAGCAATTAAAATGTTCAACCTTTTCAACTCTTTCAGCCCCCTTTGGCTTTTCTGCCTTTTCAGCTTTTTAAAATATTCATCTTTCTTTTGAGCTATAAATATGTTGGTGATAACCCTTACAGTTTTTTCAAAAATCGCAGGGGTTTGGCAGGCATTTTGCCATTCATTTTAATAGGGACATGTTCATCTTTGACTTGGCTCCTGCTCCACCATGTGTGAAGCCATTTTAAGCTCTTTTTGCCTATAACTTTTCTCCTTTTCAACCTTTTTTCACCTCTTCAAGCTCTTTCTGCCCTCTTCCTCTGCAACTTTTCGGTCTTTTCAGTCTTTTTTCACCTTTTAAAGCTCTTTCTGCCCTCTCACTTGAGAAACTTTTCGGTCTTTTCAGTCTTTTTTCACCTTTTTAACCTCTTTCAGCCCTCTTAGTCTACAGCTTTTTAGCCTTTTCAGATATTCATCTTTCTGCCTTTTCAACTCCTTCAAACATTCCGCTTCATGTTCACCTATGAAAATCTTCAACTTTTTCAAGTCTTTCAGCCCTTTTCAACTTTTCTGTCTCTTCACCTTTTTAAAATATTAATCTTTCTGCCTTTTCAGCTTCTTTATACACTCAGCTTCATGTTCAGCTACAGAAAGTGTTCAGCTATCAACATGTTCAACTTTTCAAGCTCTTTCGGCCTTGACCTTTTCACCTTTTCAGCTTTTCAACTTTTTCAGCTTTTCGCAAGTACATTCAGCAGATTTCGCTTCAGACTTCAGCATTCACACTGTATTTTCGCAGGAAATGCAAATTTGTCTAGTATATAGATAAAAATACTCAGTAGGCCTAGTGTGATTAGGCCTATTTGTGATTAAAATATAACGATGAGGACCCAACGATCGGCCTTCCTTTCCTTCTCAAACTATGTTGAAATTGCATAACAGCCCAATTTTCAAAATTTTCGAAATTTCCCCGGACCCCGTTAAAAAAAGACTCTATCTGCGCAGTGATGCCGGTATATCTGACCACTTTTTTCAGCAACGAATAATCTAACACGTCAACATTTACAAACCAGTAATCAGATTAAAGTTACTTATTATTTTTGTCATTTTCCTTAGTAAAAATATACATTTCTGCTTTCTTCTTGTCTGGGGGAGTGATGTCACGTGTGCCACAAGTCACGTTTTCAGCACAAGCACGACTCACGTGTAATACCACGCAGCGACACAAACACAAACAACAATGGCGGGAGGAGAGAGATGCACGTTTTCTAGCTGAAAACCGCAAAACCTTTGCGAGATCTCGCAAAACCTTTGTGAGATCAAGCAAAAATTACATCTTTTTTTTTTTCACCCATCATTTTTTTAAAACTCTACATGTACGCCTGTATGTCTATATAGTACACGTGTGTGTGTGTGTGTGTGTGTGTGTGTGTGAGTGAGAGAGAGAGAGAGAGAGAGAGAGAGAGAGCGAGAGAGAGATGAGGGAGAGAAGTGGTGGGGTTAAGAGAAATGGACAAAAGGGCCGGTTGTCATAGCAACTCTGTTTTTCAAGGAGAGTCAACCATTCATTTCCACACTGAAGACTGCAAGGGAACACTTAACTTTGTTCTTCGCCTAAGGATACTACTTTAAAAGTCTCACTCTACCCCCTCGTCCTTTCTCTCTACCTCGCTCACCCTAACTGAAGTGTCAATCTGAATTGAAACATTCCGGCTTTCGGCTGCCACTCCACTCCGCCGGCTCTATTCTTCTCCTTTTGTTTCTCTCTATCCTGCTCAGTTCGAACCTCTGTCACTTGCCTTCTCTTAGAGCCTCCTTCTTTTATTGTCTCTCTCCTGCTCTCTCATCTTTCTCAGTTCTCATCTTTGACATAAGATAACTGAAAGATGTTAATTTCTACATATCCATCAGTTATCATATTTTAGATGTTAATAACTACTTGAATTTAAAACAACTATGCCTTGCTGTTTGGCCACATCATAACTACAGTAGGTGCTCAGATTCATTCAGCCAAGACTTGCAGGGAGAGAGAGAGAAAGACCATCAGTACTGATGTGAGTGATAAATGTGCTGAGCCTCCTCAGGGTCAGTGACAGAGCCCATCTGACGGAGCCATTTGATTCCCTACTGAGAGGAGTATTATGATGGGACTACACCTGGTCATCAACTGCAGGTTTGCAAGGTATTCCACTGTTTCGGTTCCTATTGCTCTGAATGCTGCCGATGGATATATTATTTCACCTGGAAACAGGAAAGCATAGAGATGTTTTTGATCTTTGGCAGTGGGAAAAGAACTTGTCGAAGGTGTCTCTTTGCACACTTAGGAAAAGCCTACATATTGGAAAGCCACCATGAGGCCCCTTGTGAAGATGTTCACATAAAACATATAGAGAGAACAGGAGATTGACTGGTACAACAGTTTGATCACTATTGATGCTTCACCAGTCTAACAGACTGTTGTGTTGTAGATATAGATGAATCTTAAAGCTGTCATCAGTTGTTGGTAGTGACCAAAGAATTCAATCGCAGAGAGAAGTGGCTGAAATTGCAACTTCCTTTGCAGGGTGGAGAGGCTTGGTAGACATTAGCTGCTGTAACACGGACAATCTTTCCTCCATTATATTGAAATCACTCTGATAAGACATTCCAACTGAACCGTTGACATGGAAGCTAAAAGAGGTGATAAGATAAGTTGTAAGCATGTTTACTTGTCCTAAAGTGTTTGGGAATATAATATATAATATCTAATCTGTCTGAAATACAACTGAAGAAGAACAATAAGTTGTTTTTCCACCTTTTATTGAGAAAATGTAATTTATTCAGTTATTAATTTATTCTGCCTTTAATACAGTTTCCAAGATGGACCCACATCTTTTTTAGGAAACAATATTTGGGTATTTGTTTTGAATTCAACTCGTTTCGAGGCTTTCGGCCATTAAAGCATTCAACATTCCTTAAGTCTGTGACATCATCAAAGACAGTCCCTCGCGGAGGACACATTGTCTAATGTTACCCCTGTGTGAACATGTGCAGAAAGACATTTATTCCAACCAGAGACAAATTATGTTTACATGATTAATAGGCCTGAATATGTTCCTATTGAATTGATAATGAAAGGTTTACAGCACCCCTCTCCATGATTGAAAATTAATTCAGATCAAGCTAGAATGGATCAGTGGTTACATGAGGCATTTCCATTCTGATCATCAGATGAATACTAGGGTCCATATAAATGCAGCTGTTGTTGGCAAGATGGGAAAAAGGCAACATCACGTTGGACAATCCCACTGAAAACAAAAAGTAAGAAGAAAAGAAGAAGAATATAAAGCCACAGATGGTTGGCAGAATCAGACAACATGCTTTGTCTGTTCTGCAGTGTCATTCAGTTTTGTATTGCAGCAGATTACGGTTTTTGCCAGATCATGTAAAATACAACTCTAACAGTATTTAGCATTGACTAAGCATTACAATTTATAACAGATCTTTTCTTTTGACATCAGTCTAAATTGGAAAGTGGAAGTGATCAAACTGGAAGAGAGTAGGGCAAAATGAATGACATGCCCGAAAACGAACTGATCCTCTAAAAGCCAGATTATTGATTGGTCATTGTTACCTCCCTCAAACTCAAACGACATTTGCCCTGATTCTAATATTAACTGGGGTAATTCGGGGTTATCATTGGGCCAAATCCATGCAGTGGTTTTGGAGATGGTTGAAGTGCTCAGGCATAGAGGAGCTGAAAGTGAACAAAACACATTTAATGAATGGATAATGTTTGTGGCTCACAACCACAACACAGTTTTATCAAACACACGGTGTTTTGACCTGACAAGAACCACCTGAAACAAATTCTTGCTGCATTGTTTATTTAAAAATGAGGGGCTCTGTGGGCAGAACCAGTTCTGTGACACTCAGATCAAAACCAGGTTTGTTTACAATGAATAAACAAGGCCTATACAAGATACATCTAAGGTCAGAGGTCCACATGAAAATGAAACCATAATGAGGTGTACATACACAACACAGACCAAAGGACAGATGGAGATGCAAGCTGTCACCAACAAAAGCAGCTACACACTCCTATAATTGGATTTCATTGTGCTTGCTCGAAGATCTTTAGTATATTTCTATGTTGTTGTCCCTATTGTTACCTTTTGACAAAAGATCAGCAGCTCCAAATTATTTCCGTCTCCATATCATTGTTATACCAAGGTCCTTATACCAACAGGAACATGGTTTATCACAAATTCTCTCTGCGTGATCGTTCTAAAGTTTTTAGCATCATTAAAGCACCATACATTTACATTTAAGGGCATTTATCAGATGATTTTGCCCAAAGCAACTTACAGTATTTCATACATTCATATACTGATGGCGGTGGCTGCTATGCAATGCTATGCTATGTCCTTTGTAAAAACTACAAAGATGGCCGGATGTGGCTTGGGAAGTCACGTCGGAGAGACTACAGGAAGTGCCGAACGTGACTTGGCGAAGTCACGCAAGAACATGAATCCTGAGGTGATGATTCCGATTCAACTGAATCATATACCTGGAATTCAAAATGGCGGCAGTGAATGTGTAGACCAGGGGTCATCAACTATATTTGTCCAAGGGCCAGAATTTTTCTCTGCGCACACTGTAAGGGCCAGATGCTCATAAAATTAAATTAAATAAGAATTGTATCCTAAGTAATATGTTATTATTCGATTTATTAATGTTCATTCCAAATTTATGTTATTTTTTAGCGTCTGTCAGTGTTAACAAACCCATACAATTTTATAATATTATTTAATATTGTTATCTTCTGAAATATTATTAAAGATTACGGCCAAGTGTTTAAAAAAGTCTTTCTGACGGTTTTCAAATTTATATGTGCAATAACTGTTGAATGAAAAAATCTAATATTGCTGTTACATGACTTTTGTGTCTGTATTTTGATTTAGAATACTATTTTTAATATATAAATAACACAAAAAAACAAAGAAAGTAGGGTTTGCTGCTTTCATGGTCTCTCTTGTCTCTAACTTTGCGAATTTACTTGTGAGTTAATTATTGTATTGTTGCATTATATTGCCTGGTTGGCACCATGGGCAAACACAAATGGGAGTTGCCCCTCCGTGAAACAGCAAGCAGGGCTGTTCAACAAGGTGCTGAGTGATGCGACTCTGACTGTGTACCAGGGAAAGCCGTGGAAGAATGTTTGCATCCTGAGCACCTGCACACAGCTGTGGGCAGCTTTAGTGGGGCGAAGGCAAAACCAGAGTCTGTGATGTAGGCTACTACAGTATGGCGAGGACGTCCTGGACCAGATGGCGAGAGCATACTGCGTCAAAGGCGGTACGGGAAGGTGGCCAGTGGTCTGTGATTCTGGGCCGATACCGATGTTTAACATAACAACTTGGCCGATGGCCGATGCCGATGTTCCTTCTTTTTGTTATTTTATTTTTTTTTTTTGTGCCATAGAAACATACAAGTCTTTCAGCTCTTCATAACACTATCCTTGAATGAGCACAAATCCAATGAGACCAATTTATGAAACAAAAACAACCTTTAATGTCACTTTCTGGTTGACATTTAAGATAACCTTAGTTCACATGACAAGATTTCCGGGAGACAGACCTTGGCAAAGTGACGTCGACTTGGCGGCGTGTAGCGTGGCTCCATAAACTTTTTTAGACTCTGAAACCCCACATCCTCCACTACAGAGAAAGGCTGGTCATCTAAAGCAATGAACTCCATCACCTTGTTTGTTATTTGTTTTGCTTTGGCGCTGTCTGGAGGCAGCTGTTTGGCTTTCCTTAAATGCTGTGTCAATTGAAGTCTGAGGGGCCGTCCAGACGGGCGAAAACAATCTTTTTTATCTCCGTCTTCCTCGTCATTGTTTTAAGAATATTTGCGTCCACACTGACCCACTGAAAATGAGCGAAAACGCTGTAGTTCATATTCCAGGCCTCTAGGTGGCGCTTGACATTTACAAAACACGGAGAAGAAGACACGGAGCATGCACACTAAACTTGCGCGCTGTAAACAAACAGATAGTAGACGTAGAAACCGAACACAACAAGAAGAAGAAGATGAAAATGGCGAGTGCAAGGAAGCCGGAATCGTTTGTGTGGACCGGTAATGAGGTCGAACTGCTGCTGAGACTCACACTCAACTACAAGGCGGGTAAGTTGCGAGAAAGGCTCGATATCTTCTGCGGCACGAACACGAGCATGTAGTACGCCATTGTTGTTGTTATGGGACGTTGCGAGATGCGGCGATGGCGTCATTGTTTTGGAAAGTATGCGGTTTCGCTGTCCACATGAAAACGGGAGGGCTGCGTTTCCGGATTTCTCCAAAAAAAAGAGTTTCTCCATGAGCACAGCGTTCATGCCCCAAATCAAGATATAATCATCGGCCACGGCCATCGGCGAATGTAATTTTTATTTGCCGATGGCCGATGGCAGTTAACGAGGCAAACATCGGCCGATACCGATGTTCAGCCGATGCATCGGTGCATCCCTACCCACAAGCTGTCCTCTTGGATCTATGTGCGGTATTGGGCCCAGCGTTAGAGAGGAGCACCCGCAGAAACCACGCTGTGCCAGTCCCATTTCAAGTGCTCATAGCACTCGGGTTTCTGGCAACCAGCATGTTCCAGAGGGAATTGGCTGGCAGGTCAGGGATAACCCAGCCAATCTTTAGCCGTGTTATGCCAGACGTGTTAGGAGGTGTAATTTGTTTGTTGCAGCAGTACATAAAGATTCATTTATACGGTGGGTGAACAGGCAAATAAAAAAGCGCAATTTGCAGCGATGTCCGGTTTCCCAAATGTAATCGGTGCCATTGACTGCACTCATTATGCTATAAGAGCACCGAGTGAGAATGAATTTGCTTTCATCAATCGTAAGCATTAACGGCGCATTAAAATCACATGACAAATTTAAGATGTAAAAAAGACGTAACAGCGAGACGGAGCCTCTTTGAGTCTCGGTTCGAACTTTATGTGTTGGAGCAGTCTTCAAACTAAATACCAGTTTTTAAATCGTGTTGATAGGCCAAGTAAAACCAGATTCATGATATATTATGTACGGCACGCTTTTTCGCTTTCAACGTTGCCGTCACGTTTGCTGCGCCTTTGGTGCAGGAAGAAACGGTAAAAACTGGCTTTTCTCAAGAAAGTGTCCTCAAGCAGGAAGTGATTGCAAGCAAAAGAACACGTTCCTATTGGTGGAAAAAGGCACCACACCAGCCAATCACAAAATTATAAGATGTGGGAGGGACGCCGGCGAATGACTGACAGCAGCAGTGCCGGTGATAGAGGCAGCGACAGAGACAGCGAGTTTTGAGATTTGAAAGATTTGTGACATTTATCGTGTTTGGAGTGTATAGTCAGTGTGTTATGTAGTGTTTGGTGTAGTGTGTTTAATGAGTCAAAACAATGAGGAGAAGCCGAATGTGGAGCAGGCAGTGCAGCTCTTCATTCAGCTGAGGAGCCCTGACTCTGAGGGATGGCCTGCATTTAAATGTAAATAGTTGCATATAACTTTGTACATTTCAAAAACGTATGCACAGTAATAAAGTAATAAAAATGGCTCATTAAGCATATTTGTGGTTTTCACAGTAAAAAAACTAACTTTTTTCTCCTTTTAAGTCCATTGTGTTAATACAGTGTGTCAAAATGAAAAAAATAACTGTGCAGTCACACATGTGAGGTTGTGCTGAAAATAATGACACCAACCAAGGCAGGGTAAATAGTTTTTAAGGTGAAATATAATGGTAAAATCAAAAATAGTTAAAAACGGGCAACTAAACCCCAGACCCCAGAGGGTGAATTCCCTCAATGTCCAACTCGTATGTGATGCAGACATGTTGCTTATAAATGTAGTGGCTCTGTGGCCTGGGTCAACCCATGATTCATTCATACTGAGACACAGCAGTGTTGGGTGCAGACTGGAGGCCGGCACTGTATGTGATGGGTGGCTTCTAGGTATGGATAATTAATGTGGAAATCCTAAGACTTGCAGGCGACAGTGGGTACCCCCTCAAGTGGTGGCTGCTCATCCCTTTTCCCAACCCACAGAGCACAGAGAGAGGACCTACAATCTCCGCCACAGCCAGGCGCACACTGTTGTCGAGCACACCATCGGGCTCCTGAAGGGCAGGTAGCAGTGACTCGACAGCACAGGAGGAATGCTATCCTACAAGCCCGAGAAGGTCTGCACTATTGTGAGAGCGTGTGCTGTGCTACATAACATGGCACAGCTAAAGGATGTGGCCTTGCCCCGAGACGCTGATCGTCTTGGCCCCCGACCCGGACCCCTATCCCTAGGCATTTGAGCCAAACGCTGCTGCTGTGTGCCAGCGTTTGGATGTGATGCGTCGCTTGTGAAAATACAGGTATGGAAACAAATTCAAAACAACGGAACAATCATTTATTAATAAATTCCTTCATGGTGGTGTTTAGATCGGAAAGGACATTTTTGACCTCCTGCAGTTCTCTGGCAGTGATGGTGTCTCTCTGCATCTGCAGGACTGTATCTGTGAGGACACGGCCTCTGGAGAGCTGGGATGCACTTGGACCTGCAGCAACTACAAGAATTTTTTTGAATAAAGTCACTTGTTTTGTGAACGTCTCAATCGTTTCTGTACATAAATGTGTGAACACAACGTGAATGCATTTGGTTTACACTCATTTCAAATATGGGAATACAAATTACATACCAGGGTCTTCTGCTTCTTGTAGGCCGGCATCGGTGTCCCCCTCCATCTCCGTCACCATTCCACTCAAGAGGGATTCCCCGATGATCCCCGCCAGTTTTTCATCCAGTGGTGTGAGCTCCGGTTGACCCGTTCCCCCACCCGTGGCACAGACGCTCTGCCTGTGTGACGCCAGGCGCTTTTTTGCTTCCAGTTGTATGTCTGACCACTTTTTTTTCACTTCGGCCACACTCCGACCTTCTGAGGCAACAGCATTTACATTGTCTGCCACATGCTGCCACTCTAGAGCCTTTTTGGTATTGGTGACCCGACCCAACACTGTGTCCACCAAATAATACAGCCTTCCTCTTCTCCACTTCCCCGACAAGAACTTTCACCTAACACTGGGTGAAATTGCGCTTCTTAGCCTTCCTCTCTGCTTTCAGCATGCTTTCAGTCATGAATCAATATTAATTAGGGGCGGTTCTCTGAATTTTTATAAGAAAATATGGGCGTGGTATGACCCGCACACAGGTGCGCCACATTGAGAGTGGATTGTGATTTATAAATGGAAATCAGCATATGACGTGCGTGCGCATGGTTTCATGAATCAGATATTTTTTTCCGTAAGCACTTTCTGTGTTTGGTGTGTACATAGTATATGATGAGAGCAAGCCGGGTAACTTGAAAAAATACAAATTAAACAGCATTTTCTCAATGTGGCACAGCAGTTAATTGCAAAAGCATAAAAACAGTCCTGTGGGAGATGCCTTAATGCTGGACTTTGTATGAATTCAGCGTAAGTGTACACTTCATCCTGTCCACTGTTGGGCCATTGACTGGCCCTGTGCCCGTCTCTGTGAGTGCAGTTCAGTCATGCTGTAGAACTCTGTAGCAGAGGAAAGGTGTGGGGGTTTAGAGGATGCAACATCATCATCCAGAAACTTACATCAAGTTACGTGGGGAAAAAAAAAAAGGTTTCAGAAGGACTTTGGATAAGTGACGACTTAGATTCTAAACAACAGTTTCTAACACACATGCTTGATTTCAATAGATAGGAAACACTACTGTGAAGCCACAGAATGATGAACACAAAAAATAATGGACCTGCCCTTTCACCAAGAGATCTGCTTAGACATGAGTTACCATAACCATAAAACCTTTAGCTATCACAAGCACATATTGTAGAAATCAAATGCATTTTCTTGACAGGGAGTTTTTAGAAGACACGATGAAAAGTTTACAAGGATGTTCACTATTAATGTTTCAATATCATGTTAACAGCATTGCTTTTCCTACAAAGCATAGAATGCAAGGTGTGTATGAATGTAAGTTTAAATAGACAGCCTTACTAATGGAGTATTAGTCTGTTAATCTCAGTTGCCTGTAGCTAACTTTAGCTATCTCCTTCTGTGATGCTCAATCACAGACAAGATTGCTTTTTTCATCCCTGTCCTCCTCCCGTCTCTGTTTTTTCCCCCTGGCCTATTGTTTAAATACCCTCTTGTGATATTTGTTCGAGGATTTGAGAAATTTAATTGTCCTTGCACAGGAGGGAAGAGGATGTCTTTTTGCTTTGAAATATTTTTCCAGATACAGAAAATCTTCAAGCTGATGTCATGAAATACTGACTTGATTTTAGCAGTATAAGAAAAGTAGACCAAGCATCTTCCTCTTTGGCTATCCCTAACTATCTGTGGGGAAACCCAAGGCATTCCCAAGATAGATGGCAAAAAATACAAATAATCCCCCCAGCACTTCTGGGTCTACCCTGGGCTAGCCTCCCAGTGTGACCTCCTGGAAATACCTCCACATGGAGATGTCAAGGAGGCCTCCTGATCAAATGTTGAACTACCTCAACTGGCTCATTTGAATGTCAAGAAGCAGTTGTGCCCCAAGCCTCTTCTAGATATCTGACCTGCTCAACCAAGTGGAAGCTAACATACGATTTGAAGGATTACTATTTAGATCCATGTGGTTGCATATTTGTTCATTAGAGGGTTGGAATGTAAAATCCATGGCTATGACATAAGCGTAAGTGTAGGCGTTGCTTTCCTCAGTATGGTAAGATACTGGCGGTTGCCTTGATACAACTTGAACAAGTGAGTTGTATACAAATTCATCCCCTGTACAGTTGTTATGAGGGAAATTAGCTACAGAGACCAAAACCCTGTACTGTCCCTGATGTCCCTTTCCTTACTTTAATGTCTGTTTGAATTTTATTGATTGTGATGGAGGCCGAGATCACACTTCAGGAGTTTTAGGCAGATTTAACCGTGATTCGCACCTCCCTACAATCGGAGGAGACATCTTGTCTTGGAGCTTGGTCCACAAGGATGGTTGGCCCAGATTAATTTGTAATGTGAGGGGTTAACACATCTAGTCATTAACCACCTTAACTGCTTCCAGAGTTCTCAACTAAGTTAAACTTTTGGTGCAGCACTGAACCTGAGGCAATTGCAATGCAAACAGCATTCTGTCTGTGAGTTGTACAGCAAGTTGTTGAGCCACATTCTCTATTTGTTTACAGCTGCTTCCCCATGAGATCTCCTGGATTAGCAAATGTTTGGGGATGGGAAAATGTATTGGAAGAGGTTAAAATGGGTTGTCTACTCTTTAGCGAGAACTGGTTGTGAGATTTTAATTAATACCCATCAACAGTAGTATACTAGCTAAACTTAGGGTTGTTTACTGTAGCTTTAAAACACCATCAGATGCTCCAGGATCTCTCTCACTGGCTATCATGAAAGTAATTACATAATGACAGTCATGGTTGCCCATATTTGAATCCTTGATATCCAACACATTTGATATTAATCTAGTTGGCCTACAGGAGTCTGCAAACAGTTTAGGAGGTTTAAGACTGGATCTGTATTACCAGGGTTAGGGGTAGGGTTGCAGTTCCCTGAACAGCGACTTGAGGCTGGATACAAAAGCAAGTCAATCCCCATTAAAGCCCTTGTTAAAAAATATCCAACTTTATAGCAGAAATAAACATCTTTACAACCTGGTACAAAAAGGTTTTTGGTTTCTGTGGCTGATTTCCCTGCTCATAACAACTGTACAGAGGATGAATTTTTATACAACTCACTTCAAGTGGTTGCACAATCCGAAGAATTTTACCCTACTTCACTCCTGTTTATCCAATGGATAGACTGGCAGCTAACTTTGTACAATTTAATGGCAATAAAACACAGGGTTTGATCTGTCGCCCAGAACATTAGAAGATGCAGATACAGTCCTCTATGGGTACAGTTATTGTTAAGTCTGTGGCATAGAACCTTAGAATAACATTTAATAGCAACTTATCCTTTGAGCACCATACCATAAATACCATCCAAGCTTGTCTTTATTAAATAAATATCTCAAAGATAAGAAACATGCCCTACCCGATCTTACAATTTAAATGTTTCCAGAGCTCAGCAGCCAGATTATGAGCAAAACCTTGCAGGTCCTATTGCTCAGATTTTAGCATGACTTCAATGTTTGTTCATAGAGTTTAGAATACATTTTAAATTGTATCAATTACCTATAATGCCATCCATAGTCTGGCTGCTTCTGACCCATTACATTTAAGCCAGGCCTTTAAGCTGACCAAACAATTTTAGCTGTTCAGTCAGCTTTATATTAATGATAATCCTGTAACCTAGCTACAATATTAGATTATTTATGTAAAATATAAATAACGTTAGTAAATTAAAGTAACCAGTAGGCTTAACGTAAACTAAACTTACTACAGCTTTAAACTAAATGTAGTGGGATAAAAGTGTAATACTTGCCACCAAGATGTAATGGGGTAGAAGAATATGGTTTAGGTTTAAAGGGTACCTATGCTGTATATATTATTTGTGAGGGAAGCTTCCTTTTCATAGTGACATCCTGCAAATGAATGAATGGGCGGAACCTAGACACACTGCTGATGGGGGAACTCCCAGTGACTAGCAGCTGACTAGGAACTGACTGGCAAGTGGCTGGCAGTTGGAATAGCAGGGGGCAATCAGGGCAGCTGTCACTGTATACAGACTAAATATATTTAGCCTTTTTATCTGTTTAAATTAAAGAACAATGTATTTCTGCTTTAGCTGAGGTAATTATCTGCCTTTTTATGAGATCATCTACTATATTTTTTACTTAAATTGCACTTGCTACATATGAGCTTATTTCTCTTATCAACAACCTATTTTGCAGTTGCACTTTTGTCAGTTTATTTATTGGCTCTGTGCTGTTCAATGTGCCCTATATATACAGTATACAGGGGGGTCGTACATCATGTTTTTTCCCTTCTTATTCATAATACAGTAGTGTGGAAGAGTATATCACTGTTCTAGAAAAGGGATGTTGGAAAGAGTTTCTATGCTGGATCTTACAATAGCTTCCCTCTGAGCAGCAGTGTGGCAGGTTGTTGACTGTAGGCTGACTTTGACTGTAGGGCATACAGGCATTTGAATTAAAAGTTGGAGCCATACCTTGTGGAATAAATATAATACATTATATATGTTTTTCCTCACATAATTAGTTCATGGCAATGAATTAAAAATTAATCTGAGTTTTTAAAGGACTAAAACTGAGTGTTTCCTCTAATCAGTGGCTACACCATTCATCACCACAGTTTCTTTTGTATAAGCAGTCAACTGGCCTCCTGGTATTTTTCAGAACCTTAAACAGCCTAGTTATATAGTTGCTCAGTGAGTTACGGCCTCTCAAAATGTGGTTGAATGATTGCATTTTTAAAGTAATAATTCAAGTGGTTAATATACTGCTGGTGATTAGGAGGGTATGAGGATCGAGTGTATCAACGTTTTCTGGAAAAGTGGTGCCAAAAAAATGCCATGTAAATACAATGAATTTATTTTGAAAAATAAGCTATGTCCTATCAGGACATTTCCTTATGAGTATCAACCATCCACTCACACTGTAAAATCTTTATTCTGAGCAAGGTGCTGATGGAGGAAGAGAGAAAAACAGACAGTGACAAAACAAGAGACTTTAACTGTCTTTTTAAGACATTGCTGATAGCTTCGCTAATTAAAAGTTTGCAGACACCAAGCCGGACTTGTTGCTGTCAAATAGTAAGTAATATTAGCTAAGTAAGCACAAACTGGGATTTCAACATTGAAACCTAGTTGAAATCTAGAGGTTTTCCAGTCTGAACATCTAGGATCTCAACACACTTATATATAGCCTGTGTACTGCTCACAAAATGCTTCCAGGACATCGTAATAGAGACGTTTTATACATAAACGTAAAATAAGACATTGGGCCTACTGCTCTAAAGCGCATGTGCAAGTACTCAGGGTTAAAGCTCTGAGTACTCTTGAATACTAAGCAAGAAAATCCAAGTATAAAGAGGTCAAAAATTACAAAAACTAAAAGGGTAACAACCAAATAAGGACAGATGTAGGGATACAGAGCAGGAACAGGCGACACATGACAAAACAGAACTGACAAAGAGTGACTGAAAAACACAGGCTTAAATAAATCAGACTAATGAACAAATGAAACACAGGTGAAGAGGAAAAAGGCAGGAAAAGGTCAAAGGCAGGAAATGAAAACCAACACATGACACAATACAACAGAACTTTAAAATATAACAGGAAATAGCTACACCACCATCTCAAAAAATAACAAACAGAAGTTCTGTGCAAATTAAAGTAGCGGACTTCTGAATATATATGGTCAAAATAACCTTTATTTTTTATTTTAAATTTAGAGTAATTTCACTTAGGCCTACATTATTAAAGGTCGGTAGTTTAATCTATAATAGTGTATCATACAGTTTACTGTAAGATCCTTATAAGTATTTCATGTAAATTCATAATGCATTGTAAGTATAATAATACAAATTTGCTATTCCTGTCAAACTACCCTTAGGTAGTGGAGTAATACAAAGCCACACAATGGAAATATTCAAGTGATATACTTCATTAAGTACTGTACCTCAGCACTATGAAGTGCACTTACATTTCAGACATGTAAAGCAGCTGAGGGCCTGTTTTACAGAGATCTTTATCTAATTGCTTGTTCACTTGAGTTTCGAAATGATTAACAGCATTACAATAACCTCACTAAACACTATCAACAATTTGAATGTAGTTGAGGGTGACTGATGTGATTGAACTTGGGTGGCTGGCCCTTTATATGTGTGTGTGTGTGTGTGTGTGTGTGTGCGCGCGCGCACGCACCAAATGCATTATAACAACAATACAAATGTGTATTTGTGCATATTCCGTGTACTGTGCCTGTGGAAATGATTGAACACATCTCACTCTGGTTCGACTTCACTCTCTAGCTGAGAGCCTCTCCATGACCGTGTGCGCTGCTAATTCTGCACAGGGTTGCAGGCTGCCTCGCCGGCTGGAGTGCAGTCACTCGTGCACCATGCTCTTCCTTTGTGCACTCTGCAGTTAAATCAGCTGTGAGTGCCTGAAGTGAAATCATCAGCCAAGTGAGGTTCAACATTGTATAGCCAACACTCCACTCCAGGCGAGGGCCTGCTCATGCCTAAAAGTGTGCTGACACCACCCCTTATTCCACCATAAAAACCCATTTAATGGGATCACCCAGGAAATTTAATAATGCTCAGAAGATAATCTGACAGCTCGCTGTTCGGCCGGCGATTTCCCCTTGCACCATCAGCTTTGATTCTGAATTAAATGGAGTGTTTGTCAAGCTAGTCTGCTTTTGTTATTGTCAGGTGCATTGTAGTGAATGAGTTATTGCTTCACTCTTTGATATGACTCATCACACAGAAATGGAGTCAGTAAGCTATTGGCAGGCTAATGAAATTTGTCCAGTGAGCGCATACTCACAAAAAAAGTTGTTGACGCTTTCTCTGGCTTCTGTGTTTCCGGCCCATAAAACATAGAGCGGAGTATGTATCTCTGACTGAAGCAACTCATTTCCTCCTGACTCCCCCTGTACATGATGGCATCAAAATAATTCACTGATACAGTTCTTTCAGAAAACTACAAAGTTGTAAATGATGATAATAGTAATTATCATAATCGTAATCCTCATAATCATAATCCCATCTTGGTTTATATAGCACAAAGAAAAAACCCTAATGAATAATTAGGAAGCAGGAACTAAAGTCAGAAAAGAGGGATAGTTTGGCGGATGACGAAGTAGGTTGGACTAATGGAGGGTAGACAGAGTTAGTGGAGGTTGTAGGCCTCGGTGAACAGGTGGTGCTGGAGTATTTTGAAGGTGTCCTGAGATGGAGCATTGGGGGTTGGAGAAGAGTGGGGATCTGCGACAATGACGTGCTGGCGATGCTCTAAATTGGCTGTACTGCCAGTTGTTTAATAAGAAATGATTGTGATTGATTATTTATGAGTCAGTGTACATTAGATGACCTGCTAACATTAGATTCCACCTTTTTTTCCATCTTAAATTATGATACAATTTATCTTGAGTAGTTTAATTAATCAGGTATATTAAGTAGTCTTTAGATTTAATTATATCAATATTTTGAGATAAGGCCAAGAGGGAGATTATATCCCATTGGTGTATAACTGGAGTGGAAAGATGCATTTCAGTCACAGGTAAAAAATAAAAAGAATATTAAAATCTGGATCAAACAATTTCTAACATATTATTTAGTTGAAAACTATCGTTCTTACATGTCTGGTTTTCTGAGAATAAAACCATGAAATCACCAGAGTAATCAGTCACTGCTGCTAACTGTAGCTGCTATTAACTAGCTAGCACCGTTAGTTGTGCATTTAGCAGTTGAGAGTGGGAGCTCAGAGCACCATGGGGAGTATTGGTGTCTACATCGCTTGCATAGGAGCATTCAACCAGATGGTTTGAGGCTAGCATTAGCATGCTAACTTCAGTAGCTATCGCTGCAACACAACCAGAATATGAGCAGGCAGTCATGCGTTTTCAGTGCAAATATAATCCTTGCTGTACATGTATCTTAATCAATTCCGTTACCTGTATTATTTTCTTCTTCTTCTTCTTCTTCTTCTTTTTCCCACTCCAAATCAGCACACAAACAACTTGGACTGTTTGGACAGTGTCATTCCGGCGCCATGTCTCCAAGACCTCATCTTGACATACGAAGTCTTGCCTATTTTTTTAAACTAGACCTGAAAACAATCTGTAGACAGTCATATCAACATTATACCAGCATTTCCCTACGAATGTCTGTATCTATAGAACATGTCACAGAAATGAAGAGAATACACAAAGCAGGTGAAGTGCAGATTTTTCCCGTGCACTCTTTGTATTTCTCTCTCACCCCCTCTCTGTCCGCAAGTGTCATTCATCCTCATCAGAAAAAATACCATATGCAGTAGATCGAATGTGAAAGCAGCTCATTGCCACCCATAATGTTCTGCGCTGACTTCAGACATCAGAAAAGGAGGAAGTCTGACAAAGAAGTATAAAGAGCGACAGAGGTTGGAGATAGATGGTTAAACAAGCACAAGACTTCAGTCCAGGACACCACTGTTTGTCTTACGTTTGGAAGCACCAGTTGAAAATGAGTTATTTTAGCTTACTATATTTAGTTAAGTAACAAGATTTTTTTGACTGTATGACAATGCGTCGGAAGTGCAGATGTTAGATCTATAGTATTGAGAGCACCTCTCAGACACATCTATGAAAACTGTTTGCTGATGAAGAATCAAAATCTCCAAAACCAACAAGTGGAACTCATGTCCAGATTGTTTTGCCAATATGCCTTTCCTGTTTTAGGTCATAGGCAGTCTTCTTAGCAGCAAATGCGGTGATGCCAAAAGCATTCATAATTCCAGTAAAAGATGGTAATTAGACTGTTGGATATACACTTACAAACAGATATACATAAGGACGCCCTCAGGCCCATATCCAGCAATGAGCAAACAGAGAAATTCATTTCCGGGAAGTGTTGGGTTTTTCCTTTTCTGAGGAGAGAGGGCGCACAGAGACAAAGCTATTTTCTCTCACCGGGTGCCTGTACATTTCCTGAGTTATGTTCCCCCCTTTGCCAGAGCTTTCTCAGCTGTAAGACAAAAAGCTAATCAAAGGCTCCTGCCTCCAGGGCAGGTAACCCCGGCATGAACTAAAAGAGAGAGCAATATCATTCCATCACTCAGTATGCCACATGCTCACACCCCCTCTCTTGCTCTCCCTTGTTCTGTGAAAACATTAGTTCTTGTTTTATGAAAATTGGAGGGAAATTTCCTTTTAATGGCCTATTAATGCACACTTTCTCTCATTTTTATTCCATCTTGCTCACTCCTACTATCCATTGGGTTTTAGGCCCAAGGAACGTATTTCATCCCTTTTTCAGGAACGCTACTGTGTCAATTATGTATGCATCGGGGTGAGGGCTGCTAATTCATCCTGTTAGTCTTAAGAAATAAATATGATTTATGAGTATTCCTTGGCATTGTCTTTTGTTTTCTCAAAAGAGAAACTGCCAACAATAACCCAACACAAATCTGAAGACCACCATTACAGTAGAGGAGAAAAAAATGTAAAGAGCGATCTGATGAAAAATATGGCAGTGTCCCAACCTGAATGGTTCATCATGTGGGGAGAAAAAATTGTCTTATATGTAGTGATAATTTTGATGTCTATGCAATGTTCAGTAAATAATGCTGAAAATATAATAATAATAATTTTACAATTTTGTAGTACATATATAAGTGCTATTTCAATTCATTCCTGATGTTATCAGTAATATGAATATGGATCCTTTTGGGATCAGATGAACTCTTTACGCCAAACATGCTTGATATAGGCTGTTTTCATTAATATGATTCATGTAACAGCAGTTTTTCACTCCCGCTGCTTGTCTTGGAAGTGGAATTTTAACTTTCTCAATCAAGTATCCTGTGTTCAAATCAAATTGTTAATAATGCACCAGCAAGCCCAGTAATTTATTTAATCAGCTTAGCTTATGGTCTTAACTGTTTTCATGCAGATTTCATAGCTGGTAAAAATAGTTAAATACATGTTCTGTACAGAGCCAGCCTCTCACCTAGGAATTCCACTGGTTGCATGTACGTTGTGGAATGGCTCAGCCAAGGTTTTGTTCTGTTCTCCTTGCTGTGTTTTGAGTGCAGCATGGCACAGCACTGCTGGACAGCTGGATTTATGTGTTGGTGTCAACACGGGGTGTTTTATTCTGAAAATTAACCTGATGGTATTTTGTTGTTTCGGTATCTGACTTCCTGTCTGCTCTGTGCTGAAGACGAAGGGTCCTGACCACTGGAGCTGCAACGGAGCAGATACATAACGTAGCGGAGCCAGTGAAAGAACACACAGAGACCAGAGTGAAACCTGTCAGCTCCGCTGCCGTGGCACATCCGATTGAACATGGATCCAGTGGAATTTAGGGGTCGGAATTGCCACCCCCAGCAAGAGGCCAGCCAGAGACCACCCAGGGAATGTGGTCCCCCACTCCTTCTGGGGTGTGTCTCCATTCAGTTTTATTAGTAGCGATTATTTGATTATACATTTTATTTTTATTTTCACTCACACCAGCCCTGTCAACTATGTTATCTGGGTCTGATTTACCTGCTTCCAGAAAGTATGGACGCTTATGTTTCTTAATGTTAATGTTTATATCTGATTATTCCCTTGTGTCATCATGAACAGCCTGTTGGTGACTGGGAAAATATTTTTTTTTGTTGAATGAACTGAACTATCAACTGTGATAACTAGGAAATCCTGAAGTGGAGTATTTTTTATTGTGTAGACAGAACTGAACTGAAATTTCATTTTTTTCTTTTGTTTGTGTAATATAACTATTTTTGATCATGAATTGTTGGTGTGGTTGACTTTCTTGAGATTGAATGTTTCATTCATCTGCTCTGCTGTTATTTACCCCTGGAATTTGCAGAACTGGGGTTCAAGTTAGATATTTGAAAATACAAAGATATAAAAAGTTATCTATATGGCAAAAAAAGACAAATCTTAAATAAGGGAGACAGGGCTCTACGTGTTTTACAGGAGGAATAAATAAATAAATGATGTTGTCCATGGAGTATTTGCAGGTACGTTTGGTGTGAAGAATGTAAGTAACATTCATTCTGCTTGATATTGATAAAAATGGAATTCTTCCAAATCATGTTTAACATTTCAGAATTGTTAGGAGAAGGGGTTGTCCAACATTCATATGACCAAAACTAAAAGGAGTCATGAGAGCAAATACATTTTGCAGCACTTCAACAATATCATGCTTCTGCCTTTACAACCCTGATTCCAAAAATAAGTTATGAAACTGCGTAAAACCCAAATATTAAACAGGTTTCAAGATTCAAAGTATCTATTGTCGTATGCACAGTGAAGAATCATGTTCTCAATAATGCAATGAAATTCTTCCTTTGCTGTCCACAGAATACCAACAGTGTAATAAAGAAATATATAAATCCGAAATATACAATATACAAAGTAAAGCACTTTTAAAGCACTTTTACACACGGCACATGTGATCAATAGAAAAAGCAGCAACAACAATAATAATAATAACAATAAAACAGTGCAAATCTGAAAAATTGTGCAGTTATGCATGTGCAAAAATGGAAACAGTAGGGACAGTTGCGAGGTAGAATAAACTCCTATCTACTGTTTAGGAGTCTGATGGCATTGGGGAAGAAAGAGTTCTTTAGTCTGGTGGTCTTGGATTTAACAGTTCTGTACCTCCGGCCTTAGGGTAGAAGTGTGAACAGTCCATCTGGGGGTGGGTGAGGTCTTTGAGGTCTTTGAGCTCTCCTGTGGACTCTGCGGTGGTAAATGCTCTGCAGAGAGGGCAGTGGAGTCCTGGTGATCTTCTCCACAGTCTTTACCACTCTCTGCAGGAGTTTGTTGTCCATAGCAGAAGTGCTGCCGTACCAGACGGGGATACAGCTGGTCAAGATGCTCTAAACAATGCAGCTGTGAAGTTGCTGAGGAGCTCAGACGACATGCCAAACTTCCTCAGCCTCCTCAGAAAATACAGCTGCTGTTGGACCCTCTTTACCAGTTGTGTGGTGTTGAATGACCAAGTGAGGTCATCACTGATGTGAAGCTGCTCACCCTCTCTGCTTCAAGTTGCTGGATGTACAGTGGCCGAAGAGGTCTCCTCTTCTTCCTCATGTCCACTATCATCTCCTTCGTCTTGTCCGTGTTGAGGGTGAGGTTGCTGTCCTTACACCATGACATCAGACTGGCCACCTCCCTCCTGTAGGTCGCTTCGTCCCCACCAGTGATGCAGTGATAACTGCAGTGTCGTCCACTAACTTTAGGATGATGTTCTCTTTGTGGACTGACAACGCATCCCTGTGGAGTGCCAATGTTTGCAATAATGCTGGCTGAAATCCTGTTTCCAAACCTGACAGACTGGGCCCTGCCAGTCAGAATGTTTAGGAGCCAGTCACAGATGGTGGGGTGCAGACCAAGGCTAGACAGTTTGTGGGTGAGTTCGTGGGGGATGACTGCGTTGAAGGCAGACTGTTGTCCACAAATAGAGTCCTGATGTAGGAGTCTTTATTTTCCAGGTGGGAGAGGCAATAGTGGAGAATAGCAGCAATAGCATCTGAGGCAGACCTGTTGAGCTGATAGGCATACTGCAGGGGGTCCAGAGGGTCCGGTATGCTGCTCTGAAGGTCGGCCAGCACCACTTTCTCAAATTACTTCACAATGATTGGAGTGAGTGCTACTGGCCTGTAATCATTCAGACAGGTGAGCTGGCTCTTCTTGGGATGGGGGACGATGGTTGTGGTCTTGAAGAAGGAGGGAACGGTGTTGTGGCTGAGGGAAAGGTTGAAGATGGATGTGAGAACATTAGCCAGCTTGTTGGTGCATGCTCTTGTCTGGTTCAGCTGCCTTGTGGGGGGTTGATGTTCTTCAGGACTCTGTGTACCTGGCCTGATGAGACGGTTGGTGGGGGGGAGGGGGGTCTCGGTGTGTGTGTGTGCCTCCTCTCTGTGGTGTGGCTGGAGGTCTCAAAGCGGCTGTAGGTGTTGAGGTCATCCAGCAGGCTGCCTGTGGAGCTGATGGTGATGGTGATGGTCCTGTAGTCTGTGATGTGCTGTAGGCCTTGCCACATCCGCCCGGAGTCAGCAGTAGAATAGAAGCCTTCAAGCTTCTCTCTGTACTGCCTTTTGGCCGCCGTGATGGCTTTTTCTAGTCCATACTTTGCAGCTTTGTACCCCGTCTCATTGCCTGAGGGTTAGAGAGTGAGTGCGCAGCATGTGACGTACCTGACTGTTAATCCAGGGCTTCTGTTTGGGAAACTTCTCGACTTGTGATGAAAACAGCATCAGGATGAGCCATCTAATGCGCGCTGATGACGTCATGGCTCGTGTGGGGATATAAACAGCAGCCAAAAACACAGCAGTAGATTCCTTCAGTAGCTAGTAGGGACGGCATTTCAGCAGTAGAAACTCACATCTGGTGAACAGTGCAGAAAAATAGTCTGTGTATCTCCACACCACGAGTTGCTGATAACCACTCACACACCTCCCACTTTAGCCTTAACGGAGGCTGCAGTCGGGTCTCCTCGGTGTATGGAGTGAGTCTGTAGCTAAACGGCATAGTCTGTGACTTTGTCTTAGAGCCAGGCCTCGGTGAAGATTAGAGCGCAACACTCTCTTACTTCCCGATGTGTTGTAATCCTGGCTCTTAGTTCGTCCAGCTGGTTTTCCAGAGACGGCACATTAGCTAGCAAGAGGCTGGGTAGGTGGTCAGCTAGTGCAAGTCGCCCCCCCCCCCCGCTTGTGTCACAGTCTCCAAAGCGCTATCCTGGGGTCAGCTAGCTCGCTCGAGCTCTGGGTTTCGGGGCCATCCTCAAAAAGGTGGTTTTCTCTCTTTTTCAATGACCTTGTGTTAACTATAAACCACCAAATTCTAAAATGCAAGTTTTTTTATACGAGGGTGAGCTTTACTCAATGACCCAAACACCATGTTACACAAAAAACATTTATTGTGCAAAATCTAGGAAGAAATGATTATTGTTTGAGGGCAATGTCCTGTCTTAAAATGGGGGAATCCTCTCTTAAAAACAGAATTAAAACAATGTTAAAATACAACCGTCTGAGAGCTCACGACTATAATCCAGTCTTTGTCCCCCTGTAATGTTAGTGCCATCTCTTGGCCACCGCGAGCCGTCCTCCACCGAAAATCACTTCCCGCGACGCCTGTGGACCTAGAACTCATGAGATGGCCAGCAGCCTGCTCTACATGAGTCACTTTCTCTGGCTTCAGGGTTCGTCTCGGCTTGTAGCTAGCAGCGTCTTGGTTAGGGACTCACAGCCTCCAAAAGCCTCCTACACCATTGCTGGTGTCTCTGGTTGGCCCTCGAGGTCCTCTACTGCCGCTATGTTGCCTTCCAGTGTGTCCGCGTCTGTTCCAACAAGCACACCTGTATCCGGCACCTGTCCTGCTTATAAATAAGTCTGTGGGCCTGCTGTAACAGCCGATTGGCTGTCAGTCAAAGGGTTGCATTCACAGCCTAAAATCATAATTGGCCGTTCCTAAGGCATGCTATGTGCTATATGAAACTCCCTGGGTGGTGTTGTTGAGCTCTTTGGTAAAATTAGTTGTATCCTCTTCCTTTCTTTTACCTTCTCCTCGCCACATTAATCTGAAACTTTCACACAGAGGAGGATGCAGAGAATCGCTGCATGATCCCCGCACTCAAGGGGCAGTGTGCATGGGGCTAGTATCATGATTGGGCGGAGGGTGGAGGCATCCCTGTCATACCCATTTATTATATATTAACTATTACAGATGATCCTGTGAAATGTTCCAGATCATTTCCCAGTCTTTTGTTGCACCTGTCCCAACTAGTTTAAAATGTTTTGCTGGCATCAAATTCAAAATAAGCATTTTCAAAAATTAATGAAGCACAAAAATGTGCACACCTCACAGTAATTCAGGCAGGCTTAAATATCCCCAAAGGTTTTCAAGTTACTTGTAACTACAATTACTTTTTTGTTGTTTGTTAGTTTATGTCTTTTCTTCTGAATACTGTAAGTAAGTGTTAGGATCCATTGAAAATAGCCTAATGTGAATAACAGTTAACAACTGTTGCAAATGTAATTTCAGCATAAATTAAGAAATAAAAAAAACATTAATGCTTTGCAGATACTGTAGATTTGGGAGTTGCTTGAAAGATGTGCGTTCTTGAATCTGCAGCATATCGTGCACATTTTCACCTTTCATCAATCCTTCTGTCCTCAGTCCATCACGCCCCTTCCTCTCCACATCCCCTCTGCTTCCCCTCCTTTCCCCCAATTCACAAATTAAAAACCCCTCTGGCTGTTCTCCAGCCTTCCCGAATGGGTTGGAGGTGACATGTAGCCTCTATCAACCCAGCACTCACCCCTCCCCCACCTCCACACACATACAAATACACACATTTCACAGTCGCTGTGTAAGCACAGGGACATTTACACAATGTGTGTGTGTGTGTGTGTGTGTGTGTGTGTGTGCGCGCACGTGCGTGCATGTGTGAATGTGTGTTTGTGTGTATGTTATACCTGCTGTTAAACTGACAGTAAGCCCTTCTTCTAGGTACACCACTGTCGGCAGCTTAGCCTCAGCGGACCTCACCCCACCACAACCCCGCCTGGGGCAACTCCTGGGATACACTCACTCACTCACACACACAAGCTTCCTCCTTGTCCTCTCTGTCTGTCTCTGACCCACTTGACATATTCATTTTTACCTCTTACTCGCTCCCTACAGATGCGCAGACATACACACGCACACACAACAATTTCCACAGTCTCTTCTAACACACAAATATTGACGCACAGAGAGACAAACTCGCACATATAATGAGGATCCTCAGGGAAGGTGTATGGCATTGATGACAGTGTTAATGCTCCGTGTGTGACACCAGCCCAGACTGGTATTCAATGGCTTCTTGCTATGGAGGGCTATAATACCTTTTTTTATGTTTGTGTGTCTGTGTGTGTGTGTGTGTGTGTGTGTGTGTGTGTTGGCTTAATCACCCATAACCTGTAAGAAACGATGGTGTCTAGGTTCTATATTCTGAACTGTGTCCACTGTTTAACAAACCAGGACTTTCTAGAGACTTGTCATTTAAAAAGCAACACCATGTGTCCCACTGGTTTCAAAGCTTAAATACAGTGATGTTGTATTTGGTTGTGCATCTGCACCTAAGTGGGGAAAATAGTGGGGAATGTGAATGATTTAAAAAGATGGGTTTAACAAGAGGTACTCGGAAATAGGAAAAGGTTTACCTGAGTTGAAATCATTACAACTTGGGTAATTTTGGTGTAAAAGTTGTATAAGTTGTATTGTTGTATAAGGTACATTTCTTTTTCCCTTTACAGCACAAAGTCTGAAAGAGATCGTGGCTAGATTACTCCTCCCAAATTTCTTCAAAGAATGCCTGAATGGGTTCCTGTCATCTGGCCTGTCCTGGTAACATAACATTTGACATGTTTTGTTGTTGGTGGTGTCCTGCCATCTGTGATGAATCCAGAGGTCCCAATGCCTTTCTGTATATTTGCAAGCAACCCTTCCTTGAGGCTAGTTTAGGCGTGCATCTGGACTACACAGACCTCCTCAGGTTGACGCCATCACCATGGGACTGAATGTTTGACTGAATGTTTGTTTTGTCATTCAGCACTTAAAGAAACACTATTATACATCAAAAGCACCTGAAAGAATCGTGTCCTACATATCTTGTGTGAACCCCTCTCTCACAGATACAAACATACTATCATGTTATTGTCTTTACACTAAGCATCAAATAACATCCAGACGTGTGTTTGTGTTGATCCCTACAGTTTTTATTGAACTTAATTGAATCTGCATATTTTATTCTCATGTCGACCAAGTCTGACACGCTAGATTAGGACTCCAGTGCATGCCTCATGACGGTTCAGTTTAAAATGCAAAAGCCCTTTACTGAAGACATGTTTGGTACACAAACAAAATAGAGTGATCCAGCAGTGGCTCAAAAACACGGTCAAAACACACTAGGAGAGCTATCACTAGGAGAAATCCAGGAATGCTTGCTATGTGAGGAAGATGAACTGACACAGAATACAGGGAGTTAGCAGACTATGTACACAAAGGAGGTGGGGATAATGACACACACAAGGTATCTGAAATGAGAGAAGAATTTAATACAACAATAAAACAGGAAACAGAATTAGAGTACGTCCACACGTACGAAAACAATCTTTTTTTTCTCCGTCTTCCTCGGCATTGTTTCAAGAATATTTGCGTCCACACGGATCCACTGAAAATGACTGAAAACTCTGTAGTTCATATTTCAGGCCTATAGGTGGTGCTTGACATTCACCAAAAATGGAGAAGAAGAGACGGAGCATGCGCATTAAGCTTGCGCTCTGTATACAAGCAGACAGTAGACAGAGAAACTGAGCACAACAAGAAGAAGAAGAAAATGGCGAGTGCAAGGAAACCAGAATCGTTTGTGTGGACCGGTAATGAGGTGGAACTGCTGCTGCGACTCACACTCAACTACAAGGTGAGTAAGTTGTAAGAAAGGCTCGATATCTTCTGCGACACGAACACAAGCATGTAGTCCACCATTGTTGTTGTTGTTATGAGACACAAGATTGTTGCTTTTTGTCCTTTACTGGACACCGTGTTTTCATTAATTTCCTGCCCGGGCCGTTATTTTGATTCAGTGTTTGTTTATGGTTCGTAAGGTGAGGACTATAGATAGTTCTCCACATCCAAGTCAAATATCTTGACCATAAACAGTTAATACGCTGTTCTATTAAAATTATGTGTTATTGAGGTGTTTGTTTACCATCTGGTGAAGTGCTAGGATTTGTAACCTGGCTTCATACGAGTATGTCAGCCGTGATTTTGGCTAGCTTTTAGTTGTATGAGTGTTAGCTCTGCGGACACTGTCTACTGTATACCTGTCTGTTGGTTTTCTCTTATGCTCAGTATTTTAAGATGAAACCTTGTTTTAAGGGGGTTAAGTAACTGTGAAGGTACAGTGCTTTATTCTAAATACTGTACAATTACTGGACTGAATTAGTGTTTGTTTATGGTTCGTAAGGTGGAGCAGCCAGCAGTGAAAGTCAATATACAGCGCGGTCTCAGCCACGATCTTGACCATCCGTGTGTCCAACTCATCCCTCACATTGCACCCAACCATAACATCATCAACACAATGCAGAGTCTCCGGGTGTAGAGCGGCACAGTACCAGACGGGCTGGGTTACAATAATAATAATAATAATATTACATTTTATTCATCAGCACTTTCAATAAAACTCAAAGACACTTTACAAGATTATTGAGCGTTTGTAATTGATGACGAGGATCTTGAAGTGGATATGCTGCTTTATTGGGAGCCAGTGAAGGTGTTGTAACGCATTTCTTTGAGTACCGTAAATTACCAAATAATAGTCATGTTTCAAACGCAGGGTCCCTTTAAACGCGGGTGCAGGTGTATATTTTGATAAATAACCGCCGGTTCCAAATAAATGCAGAGTCGAATTTATTTATTTTTTTTAATCGAGGAAGAAGACGTGACCACTGACACTGCACGTTTTTCTTCTTCGCCTTTTTCATGTATTGTGCTGCTTTCTGTCAGTCAGTATCACACTGATGATCGGCATGGCTCTGGTGCAGCAAAACAATAAAAAGTACGACTTGTAATTTAAAATTTTTGTCTTAAAATATGCAGAGGAAAACTCAGGAGAAGCAGCCGCTAGACGTTTCTCTGTCGACCCCAAGAGAATGAGAGATTGGCGAAAAAAATCAAACTGAGCTTCAGCGTCTGTCCGAGGAGGACAGCAGCAGGGCCAGGCTGCCTGCTGGAGGGAAGAAGAAGGCTAGTGAGGAGCCTGAGATAAACATGCGGGAATGAGTTATCAGCAAACGGGCACCAGGAGAGAGTGTCCCGCAAAATGATCAGGGTGATGGAAAAACAAATGTACACCACCGTGAGTGACAGCAGAGATGAGGAGTTTGCCGTGAGTGCTGGTTGGCTGAATCGTTTCCTCCACCGCAAGAACTTCATTTGCAGAAGACGCACAACTATTGAATTAAACGTCTGGTCCCAAATAAACGCCTGGTCTGTTTAGTGAGTGAAACAAATAAATGCCCCAGCTATTATTTGGTAATTTACATCCTGGCTGCACCTAATTACCAAACACACATACACACACACACAATCACGCATTGCATTGCAATGCATTGGTATATAATATGAGATTCCTGTTTTGTGTTGTTTTTGTTATATTTCGTACATAAACTTGTTTCATTGCATTGAATGTATCAGAAATTACTATATCATTAAATAAAATGTCTCTTTTTTGTCCCAAATGATTGCATTTTTCACTGCCTGAACATACCCCAAAACTCACCAAACTTGGAATATACGTCACACCTGCTGAAAAATGTTATAATCTCGTCATTGTGAATTTCCACCACTAGGTGGCGCTATAATCGTGGAAAGTGCGATTTGCCTTATAACTCCCTATACTTTATCGTACATTCAAAACCCTTATATCCACGCGTTCCCTGAATTGTGTTGAGTCCTCCATTGTCAACCAAATGCTTACCTACTGCATTATCCACACACTGCATTCGAGTCCCTACCACACCAATGCATTTCCTCAACCAAATAAGTGCTCCACTTTCTATCTCCAAATATAACTCAATGCATTGCTGCATTTTTCCTCCATGTTTGACCTGGGTACATCAGAGAAAAATGTACTCCCCTTGGGCCCCTCAGTCATTCTTTTATTTCCTTCTTCTTCCCTTTACAAATCAATATGTCACTAATGGTTTTCAAAATCAAACCCTAACCTTCAGTCATGAAAAGATGCTATTTCTTTTTAGAAAAGGACTGAGAGGCAGAGGGGGAGGAAGACGACCATAAACACAGATGCACACTCATAGATCACTGCAGTCACATTATAAAAGAACACTATTTAGCTTTTATTGAGATTCGGCCAGCTGCTGTCATCCACCTCTGAAATAATGAATACCATGCATTTGTGGTTTTTGTATCCATGTACTGTTTAATATTTATGTTTTAAGGCAGCAAGCAATCATGCACTTCTACAATCAACCTGTATTAATGCTCAGCAGCACACTGCAGTAAACAAATATAAATAACGATTATGAATGCAAAATATTCTGTGACTGTAGCTATGTTTGGCAAATTCCAGCAGCCTTTGTTTAAGTCTGAAGTTTTTCTTAATAACCCAAAATAATAATAATTTAGGATAATGTGACATCTAGAAACGACCTGTTTTAAGTATGAAAACATTTTAAAGAACACACACCTATCACCACCACGATTACATGTCTGTCTACCAATACTTACGCTGCAGCCGCAGATTTTCTCAAAATCAACACTAGAGAGGTGGAGTTTGTAGTATCTGGCTCTTTAATTCATTTTGGTTTTCTGTCCACTAAGCAATTATGCTATTGTTAACATGTAGTAAGTACCGTATCGACCTGAATATAGAACAAGGTTTTTTCCGATGAAAATAATGTGCAAAAGTGGGGTCGTCTTATAACCAGGGTCTAACCGTTGACACATGCTGATAGTTGTCTGGGGTGGCTACACGACCGCAACGACAGAGGGTGCCAGCTTATTGTAGAGACGTCACTGTCACTGTGGCTGGGGTTATCTGTCAATCACAGCGGAGAAGTGTTGACAGGAGATGAAAAATGGAGAGGCGCGGTGATTGTACAGAGCAAAATGGACCAAAAGTGGGGCAAGTTAACAGACATCTAAGGTGGAGCTATGATGTTAATTTTAAGATAATGGTGGTCAATGCAGCGGAGGCGCCAAACAGCTGTCAGCCAGCCAAGAAATATGGAGTTACGGAGTGTAACGTCCAAAGATGGCGGGTCCAAAAAGACCGTCTAAAAACGTTAACGGTAAGAGGTCAGTCAGAGTCTTTTTCTGAAGATTAGTCTTGAAGAGGGGTCATCTTATAATCAGGGTCGTCCTATATTCGGGTCAATACGGTAATAGCTGTCAAGCAAACATCAGCTGAGCTTTATTTAAGATTGACCCTGAGATTAGCTTTTTTGTTCAGCTGCTGAAAGTGGTAAACTACGGAGCCCCTTAAGGGACATGAGGGGGAAAAAAATGATGGGTGAAAAAAAAAAAAGATGTAATTTTTGTGGGATCTCGCAAAGACTTTTTTAGATTAGAACATCCGGGATCTATAAATCTGAAGTGAAACGTTTTTCAAACACAAATGATGCCTCCGTCCTTCCATAATAGCATAGACTACGAGCTACAAGGACCAAAACCCAGATTTTTTACTAAAATAAACCGTCCTCCGAGCTCGACGGACAACATTGATCTCTATGTGCAGTCGGGTTAGTGCGCAGGGACCTTCTGCAAATTGCAAGACAAGAGTAAAGATGCTGCAAACAAAAATCAACTCCACTGTTAAGGAGCATTCAGACCAAATGCGATAGACGCGAGTGGAGCGGCAACTCTCCATTGAAAATCAATGTAAATGGCGCGATGACACGCGATTCAGGCGGCGGCGCGAATGGAGCGTCTGGAGCGACGCAAATAAAGTTGAAAATATCCAACTTTTCAGGCGGCATTGCGCCGTGACATCCAATCAGCGACGAGTTCAAACCGATGACTTCCCTCACGTACGGTTGTTTACGGTCGCTCAGAGCAACATGGAGGAGAAGCTGATAGTAGCTGTCTGTGGGCACCCGGTGCTGTATGACACCACTGCGGTGTTCTACAGGGACAAATTCAAAAAAGAGGAGACATGGGTGAAAGTCGCTGAGGAGGTTGGACTCCCTGGTAAGTTTTGAAGCTATCTGTGGCTTGTTTTACTACGTTACTGACCGTGTTTCTCTATGAAATGTTAGCATCAGGATTTGCAGGATACCACTACCAGTTTGTGTGAATGTTTATTGTAGTATTTAATTTGGTTAGAAGCTAATTTGTGCAATGTGCATCTCTTTCTGTGTGTGCGTGTGTGTGTTTGCAGTTGAGGTGTGTCGCAAAAAATGGAAGGGGCTGAGGGACACATACCTCAAAAAAAAGAGGGAAGGAGAGAAAAGGAGCGGGTCAGCGGGGGGAAGTTTTAAAAAGTGGCGGTTCTCTGCGGTCCTGTCTTTCCTCGACCGCAGACTGGACCGCAGAGACCTCATATGAAGAGAGCTTGGGAGATGAGGCAGCAGCAGGACCGTCAGAACTGTGGTCAGGAGAAGCAGGGCCATCATCAGGACCATTAGTTTGTGATGGTTGGTTAAGTGAGGACATACACATAGTAAAGTACATAAAAACACTTTCAAATTCAGTTGGCGAAAGAGCAGTTTATATGTGTATTGTTTCTCTCACATTTGTTTCCATTAAATCTCAAATGATGTGTTCCCCCATTGCAGAATAAGTTTGGATCATATAATCTCTCTATAAAAGCAAGGAATCTCTGTCTGTCTGTCTGTCTGTGTGTGCCTCAAAAATCTCTGCGGATCAGGATCAGACTGACCTGAGAGTTTCAACATGGCTGCTGCGTGGTTCAAAGGTGTGCAACTTCACATTTGTTTGGACTGCAATGATACCATGAATAAATTATTTCATTAATGCTTTACAAATTCCAGGAGCATTGTCCACCGGAGCCACCACAGTCACGTGCGCACCAGAGCCAATCACTGCAGAGCTCACGCCCACGACATACCTTAAGAAACAAGCAGATTTATACCTGCAGCGGCGCGAGCTGGACCGGGAGTTAGCCTGCGGTTCAGTCCCGTTCTGTTCTGTGCATCTAAACTGACTGTTGTGGATTAATGAGACTAAACGAGTCCGGACCGAGACTGTTCATGTCTGACGAGATCCAGAGATGCGCGGACAACAAAGTGGAATCGGAATCTGTGGATGTTCGTGTGTAGCGAACATTGCCGTCACGTTTGCTTTGTGTGTGGTGCAGAAGAAACGGTAAAAACGGGCTTTTGTCACGAAAGTGTCCAAGCAGCAAGTTTGGTTGTTGAGGAACAGGAAGTTGTGGGAGGGACGTCGGCGGACGATTGACAGGCAACGACGGTCAGTGTACAGACAGCGATATTGAGAGATTTGTGACATTTAGCGTGTTTGGAGTGTATAGTAGTGTGTTATGTAGTGTTTGGTGTCGTGTGTTTAGTGTGTAGTGGAGTCGGTTTTTTGTTTAATAAGTCAAAACAATGAGAAGAAGCTGAATGTGGAGCAGGCAGTGCAGCTCTTCATTCAGCTGGAAGGAGGTCAGGCAGACCTGAGCATTGCCTGCATTTAAATGTAAATAGTTACACATAACTTTGTAATGTTTTAAAATGCATGCACATAACAATAACAATTTATATTTGCATTAAAAGGATTAAAAATGGTTTGGTAAACACATTTGTGGTTTTCACAGTAAAACAATCTAATGTTTTCTACTCGGATTTTATGTTTTTTTTGTGATTTTAGGTCCATTGTGTTAATACAATATGTCAAAAAGAAAAAATAACTGTACAGTCACACATGTGAGGTTGTGCTGAAAATAATCACACCAAGTAAATAGTTTTTAAGGTGAAATATAATGGCAAAATCAAAAATAGTAAAAAACGGCCAATTATACCCTGGAATATCAGATTTCACAACAAACCTAAATATCCCTGACGTTCCACCTTCAAACACAACCTCATTTGGCCATCAATGAAAAAGCTTCTTAACCTCCCCCATTTCTATAGGAACACATATTTTATCACGGGCAATGCACTAGTAATAATAATTTCTCTATAGAGCAATCCTCGAGTGACAGCGAGGGTACAGCTCCTGCTGCTCCTGCTGCTAGTCCTGCAGCTGGTCTTGCTGCTGGTCCTGCTGCTCCTGCTGCTGGTCCTGCTGCTGCTGCTTCGACCAGTGGTACACTCTACAGAAGCGGGATTGTGATTATTGTGTTTATTTGTAGGGCTCCAGTCTAAATTGAAAATGACTGTTTACAGACTATGTCATCAACAGAATGTATGATTTTGATTTCATACAGGTGCACGGACAGGGAAGAGGAAGAGAGGGCGGGGCGCTGATGCAGCTGGAAGAAGGGAGGAGATGATAGAGGACCTCCTCATCCAGAGCCTGCAGAGGCCACCTGCCCCCCTGCCACCTCCACCTGCATGGATTGAGGAGAGGTTTTTAGCAAGCCTGGCTCCTTCCCTCCATAGGCCGCCACCCCAGCAAGGGGAGTTTGTTAAATTCTAAATTCATAAATTAATATATGAAAACACATTTGTGACACTTAATTTGGATGCATTGGAGTAGCTGGGATGGCAGCCTGTGCTGGGAACGAGCCAGGCTGGTGAATTTTTGTAATTTTTTTGTTATGTTTGTTCTGTTCTTTTTCTATTAATCACTTTGTTTTTTTATGTTATTTTATTTTTGTATTGATCTTTATAAATATATATTTTGTTTTCAATTTAAAAATATCTTGTATATATTTCTTAATGACAACTATTTCTCATGTCATTATTTCACACATTCTTTCAAGTACAATGAGATTGTAGACTGGCCAGTTTCAAAATGATAATTAAAGTAAAGAAAAAGTTTAATGGTGTAATATCAGAGGGGGTCAGTATTGTATGAATTGATATTACATGCACAGTGACTGGTAGACATGAATTGCGGTAGTTATATTGCAGGATTATTGCTCTATTCTTTTATTTGGATGGCTCTTAAAAGAGCCGTTTTTGGGGTGCTTGTGCACTAAACATTATGCTGCCACGGGACCACTCCCTCCCTGGAGAAGAAGGCTGAGAAGGTCTCCCGAACCCTGATGGCCTCTCTCGCCGAGTTGTTCGCCCCAACTCTTCCCAGACCTGGCAGTGGCTCCACCTCACTCCCTGTGACACTTCCTCCAACTCCCGGTGTCTGGGCTGTCATGCGCAGGAAGTTGCGAAGAACACAAGTCGCCTTCACGCACTTCTCTGACACTTCCGGCTGGACCTCGAGGACACGGTGGTACATCCTCCACTGAGCCGCCAGGATGCCGAAGGCATTCTCCACTACCAACCGGGCCCGGGACAGACGGTAGTTGAATATCCTCTTGTCTCTGGGGAGGATGCGCCCAGGGAATGGCCTCATGAGGTTCCTCCGGAGTGGGAACGCTTCATCAGCCACAAAACAATGAGGCTGGGGTCCTCTGTGTTCTGCGGCTGGTAGAGGCTGGTCTACTGGCAAGCGGAGGGTTCCAGCACGAAGTGCCCGGCCAAAGGCAGAGTTAGCCAGGATACCTTCGTCACTGGTTCTCCCGAAGCCCCCGACATCAATCACCCTGAACCTGTAATTGGCATCGATCACGGCCAAGAGGACAATCGAGAATGTTCTCTTGTAATTAAAAAAACTGGGATCCAGAGTTGGGAGGGGCATTCAACACCACATTCTTGCCATCCAGAGCTCCACAGCAGAGAGGAAAGTTACACCTCTCTTCAAACTGCTCTGCAATGGACCTCCAGGTTTCTGCGGTGGGCATAGCCATGAAGTCCTCGACCAGGCAGTCCCAGATGGCACTGACCACGGCAGGAACAATGACAGAAACCCAATGACAGAAATTCCCACACGGAAACTGTTGGCAATGCTCCTGTAGGAGCCTCCTGTGGCCAGGAACATGCAACATAGAATAGATATTTTTTTTTGAAAACCATAAAAACAGCCCATGGAATATCACTTAAAAATTCTCCAAAGATTTAACAACATTTACACTTTATTATTCATTTACTGGAAACTGCAAGCTTTGTTATTAGGAAAAAAAGTCAATGTATATAGATAGATAGTTAGATAGGCAGAATTACTTTAATGATCCCAGACTGGGAAATTATTTTGTTACAGCAGTAGTGGGTCCACAAATAAAACTCTTCGTACATAACATAAATAGAATCCAATATATACAAAGTGTATATATACAGTGCACAGTGTGCTAGAAACAATAAACAATAATAATATATACAACAAAACAGTAGAGAGACCAGAGTTCTCTGTCAGGCAGAGGTGAGAGAGTTGTTGTATAAAGTGATGGCTTGTGGCAGGAAAGATTTCCTATATCTGTTGCTACGACAGCGAAGCTGAAGCAGCCTTCCGGAGAAGGTGCTCCGCTGTCTGACCAG
>CAEMYA010000440.1:859101-881370 GCA_903131615.1 Diplodus sargus | reverse complement strand
ATAATTGTTTGCTCTGTTTTGAGTTCAAAATAGAAAAACAAACTCCAATCTTCCATTTTTTGGTCAAACAGAAAAACAGAAAAACGAAATATTGACAGTTTTTTTTTGTTTTTCGTTTGCCAGATTTAATAGAATAATTGAATGGACGGATGATACACGGACCGAAATCACATTTTAAATATGTAATTGTTAAATGGGTGAAAATAAATTTTAAAGGAGTCATCACCTGTTTTTTTAAGTATCCAGTCCCCCTTGGATCGCTTTGGATCAATTCTTAAAACTTATTAGAACATTTTTTTTTTTTAAATCAAACATAGAGCTTGTTCTGACACTTTTTCATACCGCAACTTTTTGACTGGTCCGGATGTGCGTTGTATTAATATGTAATGAGGTGCGCGTTGATTGGCCACAGGAAGGACAGAGCCGGAATGGGGGGCTGGCCTGCATGCACACAGACTCCAAAACATAAACAGCCCCCTGTCAAGGCGCACACACTAACTGACGAACCTTACGGAATTCAAGCATTTATGTACGAGCCGGAGTCGAAACCCGAACGGGAGAGTGAAGAGGCAGAGACGGTGGAAGAGACACGTTTACAGCAGGATGTCTCTGAATGGTAAATTCTCTTTTTTTTCCTTCTTACTTTTCGCACTCGTGTTTTACATGCAAGACCTGAGTTTTAATGCTGGTGGTCATGATGTATGGAGTGAAAATGACTCGGCGTGCTCACTCAGAAAGTCTGGCTGAGGACGGCTGTGAGCCGATGCTTATGCAAGTAGCCTCCTGTGGTAACGCTTTAGGAATGCGCACGCGTGTGCGCTATTCCTGTTCGGAAAAAGAGCCAAAGCCAAAAAACTGAGCCACTTTCAAACTCCAGCTTTTCAGGCAAGTTTCAACTGAGGTCCAACAACAATATGCATGTTTTAACAAGAGAAATTGCGATTTCCGGGTGATGACTCCTTTAACCATATTTGAGAGTGCCCCCAATTGGTGACTATACTCACATGATAGCTGAGATCAAGAGCTCTCTAGAACAGTTTCTCTTATGTCTGTAGCCCCTTTTTTTTGCTGAATTATAAACATTCAAACTTGCACCAAGATCAAGGTTCAAAGGTCAGCATTTCAAAGCAGGAGCTTTCATGAATCTAGATACTGACATATCGCCGCGGAGGGGATTGCATTGGAATCAACTGAGATCCCCCTGTGTCGTAATAAGGCGCTGAGGGGCACCTTGGCCGTCAGTGCACAACGTGAAAGGGCCCTGACCAAACGTCAGTTTATGATGCGTCGGGAGTGAGACTGTGTTGGTTTGTAGCATGCTTGGATGGATGGATGGATGGATGGATGATTCCATGAGTGCCCAATACTATGGGTAGTACTACACCTATCATGGTGGCAAAATGTCTCCACATACACAGAGACAGATATTCGATTCAACGCCTGACAAAGTATTCTTCTACCACTTCTCATTCCAGCAAAAGGCTTCTCCGTGACCACATTCCCCCATGATGATACACACAAGGTGAAAACTTTGCCAGCAAACCCAGCCAATTTAACATAGCCACAAGTCATACAAAGAGAGATGTTTAACTGAAAAGAATGCAGGTTTGGGAAATACATTTACACATCACACTTGCTTAGGTTGAAATTTAAAATTCATACAATATTTATTTCACACCTCTTTTTTTCTGTGGGCTTGTCCAGTTAATTCTGCTAGGCCTTTCCGAAGAGAAGGAAGGTTTAACGTGACCAATGTTGAAGGAGTGTCCCCACAGTTGACCTCAGGCGTGGAAAAAATAAATCAAGACAGCTAGCTGGAGTCTGATGCCGACTGCAGGATTAATAATTGAACCTCCTCTAAATCAAACATGATTTAACAGACTCTGTGAACTAGGGTGAGAGCAGGAAACCTTCACGAATGATTATATAAATAAACCTTATTTTCTAAGCACAGGTATCCACTCACTAGAAGTGGGAAATGGAGCTTACACATTGGCTAATGTCCAATAATAAAAAAGAAAAGAAGCCACTTTCTGAAACAGTGGCATTTCCATTTGTTAATAGAAGCCACAAATCAGAGCGAATCAGCTGCAGAAAGGAACATTAAAGGTTATTACTTTCAGCACAAGCAGCAGGTTTCAAGCCTAAATGGCTTGTAGTGGTATCTATTGTAGCTATGCAGGTATGCTTCATTATGGACAGCACACCCTCATACGTAAATGTATATGACTGTATAGGTCAATTGCCAGCGACTCCCAAAACAATACACATAACCGTTTCACACCATCTCATTCATGCTTTTCATTTCATTCACCATCTTCATCATTTAGTAGCTGGCTGGCTGAAACATCCAATTAGATTCAACCAAGAGTACAGCACTGACAGCACCTCTGCTGATAACCTCACACCAATATCATCTATCCTCTTAATGTGTAGAAGTTCATCTTGTGTTGTTAAAACATGTAATATATGTTTATCAAGCTGTATTAGCAGAATCCACATTGATACTGATTCTTTAAAAGCTCCCCCAAGGAGCCAAACCTTAGCTTGCCGAATTCAACTTTATAACCTTTCACTATGAAAGGCTGCCTGCATAGCCACAATGGAACTGAACCACTGAGCAACATCACTGGAGGCAGTTTATCAGATTACATGCACCTTCCCCTGGAGCCACAAAAAGCTTTATACTACTTTCACATAATCATTAGTACTCCCCAAGGGCCGGAACACACACTTTAATGTGGGGAAATGGTGGAGCTCCCTTTAAGAATCTCTGATTCAAGAGTTTTCTAATTTGGCTTCCTTATCAGCAGGACAACGTAAAAACCCTGATCCCTTAGAGTGCTGTCTCAACATACAGTAATGCAATCATTTGCAAACAAACTGTATACCAACAGCAGTTTCATGAAGTGTTCCCGAGTCCATGTATTAATTTGTGCATTCACATGTTTCTCAAAATGGTGAACCTCGCACCATCCCTGCTTATGAACAACTGTGTTACACTTCTGTAAAGTGACTGTCAAGCAAGATGAGGACCCAAGTGCAGACAACACACAGGAGGCAGGATTGGGAAACAAAAAGTGAGCTTTATTAAAACAAAGCTGAATGAAACACAAAACCAAGAATCCAGGCAAGCCAAAACTGAGTCAGAAATGACACAGTAGCAACAAAAAGGGTTTCAACAAAGTGCAAACAGAAGCAAAGTACAAATCAATGAAAACACAAGGAACAAACACCAGAAACATACCAAGGGGAGACACTGGGAGATGACGCGGGTGGGAAACACAGGGTGGAATTACGGGAGAAACACAGCACGAACTGACAAAGACATGAGGGACAAAAAAAGGCTGTATCCGAAATCACTCATTACCCCCTATATAGTGCTCTACATATGGAGTACGCAATTTTGTAGTGCTGTCCGAATGTCTAGTGGGAATTTTGATACCCTATATAGTGGAATCAAAGCAATATTTACCATCAAGCATTGTGCTGAGAGAAAAATGATGGATGAACGCATCCACAACCGGCATTGATGTATGTCATTTCAACTGTGCGACAGCATTGGCGTAATTAACCGTGCCTGAGTGTCCGAAAGTGCTTTTTTCTCTCTGCCAATGAACTCCCTATATAGTCCACTATGTTGGACTACCTGTGCAGGGACTAGGGAGTAGGGAATGAGTAGCCCCATTCACACTGCTGTTTGGATGCTGTGCCAATACTCCGCCTTTGCCTTTGTGCGAATATCTCAGAGGCGGTGAGGGCTAAAATTTCGCTCCGCTGCTGATCCTGGAGGTAGTATCAGAGGCGAAGTATTAGAGAACCGAACCAGTGTGAATGGATAAGCTGGCTGCGTGTATCGAGGGCGTGTCGATCGGGCGGTCTGATAACTACACAGGTCCTTCACTCAACTACATAAAGAGAAATGTCCCACAAAGCAACGTTACAGGACCGAACAACAGTAACGTAGTAATTGTAACTGTCTTTGGCAACTTATATGAGGAAAAAAATACCACAGATATGTGGAGAAGCGTCTGCCTCCTGTCTGTCCTACCAACTCTTCCTCACATTGTTGCCCAAAAAACAGCGTCTGTCACCTGCTAAAAACTTAAACTCACCAAGCGTTTGTCACTCGCGGAGAGGGGAGGCTGTTTTCTGTTTTTTTAACACAGAGTCAGACAGCTTCCAGTTTACTGATGGCAATTATTCAATCATGTAATTGAGAGCGAAAAAACGTAACTTGGTCACTTTCCAAGATGTTTGTGGGCCAGGATCTGAATCACTACACCTTATAACAGCATCCATATGATTATAAACTGTCTGTGGGTTTAGATTGACAGGGGGTACACCAGAGAAACACCTTGAAAAAACACAGACGTCATGATCGTGACATGTACCATCTTCTCTTCTGTGTGAATTACACAGAAGTTTGTCTTTAAGGTAGATATGCTCCGCTCTGTGTGAACAACCAACAGCGGAGAATTGGCGATCCGCCGCTGCAGCGATAATGCAGTGTCTCTGTGTGAAATGAGCTAGTGAGTGATTTTGGACACAGCCAAAGACCAGAATCGTGCACAAGTGTGTTCATGTGCTCATCCACTGAGACCTCCATCTAACAGGTATTTCAGCCAAACCGTGATGCTGTCGTAGCACAGCGTTGTGACGAGAGAGAACAAACTTTTCAACCATACCAATCGTAAAGAGCCAAGGGACAGTGTGAGATGCAAAGTGTGTGTGTAGCTACTAGCTACTAGCTTGGTTTCACACACAATCAGACACAATCACACTCCCAAGCCACTATGCCTACCATGCCATGTGAGGACTGCACAGTCAAAGCAAATAAAAAGATTGCTGACCTGGAAGAGGACATCCGTCGGCTCTCTGATGAACTGAAAAAGAAGGACTCACTCCTGTCCAATGTCATGGAAGTGGCATCTGAGCAGTCCAAACAAATCACTTCCCTCAACGCAACCATCCAGGACACCATTAAATGGGACCCTGACGCCAATCTTCGACTTTTTTCCTGCTCAACTCCTAACCATCAGGAGTCATGGGCCGAGGTGCTTGTCCATGGTAGGAACAGTTGGGCGGCCCAGTCTGCCTCGCCACCTCACCTGGACCTCTCCAACCGCCACCCAGCTGACCCGGCTGTCGCTCCGGCTTCTCCGACTCGCACTGTCCTGGACCCATCGGCGAGCATGATGCGGGCCAACAATTTCACTTCATCTCTGCGGGAAAACAATATTCAGACAGGCAGCCCCTCTACCGTAAGGCTGGATCGACGGCCGTTGACCAAAGCCACATCGTCTTCTCGCTGTAAGATGTTAAGGGACACCGTAGTCAGGCGGTCTGGATGTCTTCCTTGCACTGAGCCGAGAGGGGATCCTCCTTCTGGGCCAGGGACGTGCACATGATTATAGAGGGGCAGGGGCTCAAAGTCAGTAAAGGGCAGACCAGTATGTACGTGCACATAGCGCGCAAAAAAAACTTTGGGCCTTAATAACACAATATGTGGATTGATTAATGTAAAATTAATAAATAAAGTACTTATAGATAGCTAGCTACTTAGCTGTGTAGCCTGTGTAGCTGTGAGTGATATGCAACTGCCATTTCATTTGTGTCAACAAATTATTGTCAACATGAGTTTATCCACATCATCATAATACTGAGGTTTGGAAAACATGCAATATTCAGCTGCGGTTCAATGCAACACTGGTTTGTTAGGAGTGTATTTATTGGAGTGTAAGTGCAAACTAGAAATACACCCTACACATCTAAAAATGTGACAAAACCAAGAAATGACTACTGTGACTGTTAGTAGGAACAACAATGTTTACAACAGCAAAGTCACAGTAAACTCAATATCTGGAAGATGTTTAAGATTTGTGGCGAGATAAACAGCTGACACAGACAGTTGTCATATTATTCTTAACTCTGGTTAACAAGCAGTTAGCTTAACAAGCACAAATGGATGCTCCTCTGAAATATTACTCATATTTAAGCATGTTGAGTAAGTGGAAGGTGACTTGTTAGCCCCCACAAGGAAGTTATGTTAATGGCTTTATACGTCACAAAGGTTCAAGTTGCTCCACTGTCACATCTCATCTATGCGTGTGGTGGAGTTTTGATGAGGCAGCGGCTTCTTTCTCTTTGTCTTCTAAATAAGAGCTTTACATTACACCCCATTGGAGTTTAGAACTGGGTTCTTAGCGGGGGGCTTTTAATTTGAAAGTAGTTATCGTAGATAGAGAGAGACGGAGCGGCTTTAGGCTCAACACACACACAAACAACACACCATCGTACGTACGAAATGCGTAGATAACCATGCCGTTTTTTGACATCCCTTTGCACAACAGGAATTTATTTATTCATTAAAAAAACATACAAAAAGGGCACTTTTTAATACGAGACAAAAAGGGCAGGGGCTCAAGCACCCCTTGGGCCTTATGTGTGCACGTGCCTGTTCTGGGCTCAAGGCCCCCGGTCACACCACCCACCTGCCCAGGCTGACAACCGGCGTACAAGCAGGTCACGCACTCCCAGATCATGGGAGTGCACAGCCGTCACCCCCCCCCCGACCACACTGATTACCGGGGACTCCATCATCAGGAATATTCGTTTCTTTAATGCTGTCACTCGCTGTTTCCCTGGAGCCACCATACCTGATATCCTGGATAAGTTCCCGGGGCTGTTGCTTTCACTCCCCTCCTCTATCAGCCGGATGATAGTTCGCGTCAGGACCAACGTCAGAGCTGACCAAAAAGGATTTTAAGAGTCTTTTATCCTTTTTAAGTTTGTTTGGAAAATCTGTTTTTATTTTTGGCCCCATTCCCACAGTGGTCCGTGGAGCAGGGCGTTTTAGCAGATTACTCAGTCTCCACAGCTGCTCCAATCAGCCTGCAGAGCCCTCAACATTGGTTTTATCGAGATTTTAACCTGTTTTGGGGGTGTTCAGCCTTCTTCAGGAGTGATGGACTCCGTTCCAACACGCTGGGTAGCCGCATGCTTGCGGCTAATTTACAGTATGCTGTTCAATCTGCTGACTGACTGTTTACTTTTTCTTCTTCACCTGCCCTTCCTCTGCCAATAACACCAAACCATGTCCCACCTGATGCCATTAGCTCCCCCTTGTGGAAGGAACAAACTGCAGCCTTTCCTTTTCCTGTTCACATCACGGACAGAGTTAGCTTGAAACACCACCAAAGTAAACAAAGTCATGAATACTCACTCTTACGCACTCTGTCTCTTCCACTGATAGATCTCATAATTTGGTTACGGTTTACTGTGGTATTCCCACTCCAGTTAAATCCATTATCCTCAGTTATCTAATTACACATCATAAGCTTGATTTTCTGTTTCTTACTGAAACCTGGCTAAAGCCTGGGGGGTGCTCCCCACTAGTGGAGATCTGCCCACCCACTTACAAATTTTTGAATTCACCAAGACTAACAGGCTGTGGTGGGGGTATTGCAGCTGTCTTTAAAAAACATTTTACTCCACTCAGCCTTGGCAGTATTCAGCCACTTCCTAAAAAACCCTCTCTCAACCCAAACCAGTTAGAAAACTACAGACCCATCTCCAAACTTCCCTTTGGATCTAAAATCCTTGAAAAGATTGTTGAGGACCAGCTCCTGAAGTTGGTAGAAGGTCATAGAATCTTTGACAAATTCCAATCTGGTTTTTGCCAAAAACACAGCACCGAGACAGCATTGCTGAGAGTGTCTAATGACATTTGTATGCATGCTGACAAAGGTGAAAGCTCCATCCTTATTCTTCTTGATCTGACTGCAGCCTTTGATATCGATCATGCCATTTTACTGGATAGACTTTAGAATTGGGTTGGTATTTCTGGTACAGCCTTAAATTGGTTTCATTCCTATTTGACTAATAGAGTCTTTAATGTCTGCATTAATAATCATGTTTCCTCTTCCGTTCCCCTGCTGTGTGGTGTCCCTCAGGGGTCAGTTCTTGGTTCAGTTCTGTGCTCCCTGTACATGCTTCCTCTGGGTCATTTGTTCAGCCGCTTCCATGACATGTCATATCACTGTTATGCGGATGATACACAGATCTACTTTTCTGCAAAACCCAATAACCTGAATCAACTGTCCTCTCTCCATGAGTGATTAGCTGCCATCAAAGACTGGATGTCTCTCAATTTTCTCCACTTTAATCCAGATAAAACTGAAATCATTCTTTTTGGCCCTGATAAATTTGTCACTGCAGTTGATCAGTTTATTGGACCACTACGCACTAAAATCAAACCCACTGCTAAGAATCTGGGTATCATCTTCAACCCTAACCCTAACCCATATGACATTTGAACTACATGTTACAAAACTTGTCCAGTCCTGTTTCCTGCAGCTACGAAATGTAGCAAAAATCAAAAGATTCCTGTCCTCCAGTGATCTGGAACAATTAATTCACAGCTTCATTTTCTCCCGTCTAGATTACTGTAACTCCCTCTACACGTGCCTCAGTCAGGTTTCATTAAACTGATTACAGTTAGTCCAAAATGCAGCTGCCAGACTTTTAACCAGAACCAGTCGTCAAGTCCCTTGCATCACTTCATTGGCTTCCTGTGAAATTCAGAATCAATTATAAGATCTTACTGATAACATATAAGGCACTTCATGACCTTGCCCCCAGTTACATTTCAGATCTCCTCGTTCCTCATTCCACTCCTCGGCCATTCCGCTCCTCAAATTTCTGCCTTTTATCCGTTCCAGAGAGTGGACAAGTGAGGAAAGGAACGGAAAAATACTGGAAGGAGGGAAAATCACAGAGAGGGAGAAACTGAAAAGCAACAAGCGATATATATTATATATTTAAAAAAAAAACAAGAAATAAGAGAACGCAAAAACCAGGATCATGACAAATTGACCCCTTTCAAATCCAATCATGATACTCTCACCTGTTACCAATTAACCTGCTTACATCTGGAATGTTCCATACATGTATTTTAATGGCATTCAACACGTTTTTTGTTGCCCCCTGTCCCAATGTGTTTGAAACCTGTTTCTGCATCAAATTCTGAACTTGGATTTATTGTATTTATTTTTTTTACAAAAATGTATGAAGTTGATGAGGTAAACATTAAAAATACCATATTGTACTGTTTTCAATTCACTGTAAATGATATTGGGAAATGGCTGCATATATGCATGGGCAATGCAACGAAGGTCAAATTAAATGTGTTGCATCTTTTTGGGGGACCAAAACTTTTTACAAAACACAGAATTGTAGGTTTAGGAAAATAGTGTGGTTTCCTGAAAATAAATATATTACTTGCAAATGCAAATGTTACGAATGTACCCGCGTTACTTATGTAACTTCAGTTATGTAGCTAGTAAGTTTAAGTAACTCACCATTCGCTTTTGCTTCCACACTTGACATGAACAGTGACCTGCAAGTCCTATGCTAATTGACCCAACCATTCGGCTCCAGTCTCCTCCCTATGTGAACTTGTCACACTTTATATTCCTAGACCTTATTTCCTTCTTTTGCTGCTGACCTAATCACTACGGCCACTATAGGCCGCCACCCAAAAATAATACATACGGGATGTAATAAGCTGCTTTCACAGTCAACCTCTGTGGCTGGTTTTCTGATGAGGATGGGCTGAAATCGTCAATTAATTGATGAGTTAATTTCAATTTTTTTAATGAAAGTTGTAATTTGGATGGATGGTGCTCATGCGACATCATAACACTACCTTCACCTTTGCACCTGACAACGGTATGTTAGATGTGCATGTCAGGAGAAATGTCAACATAGATCAGTGGTCCTCAATAGGCGGCCCCCCGGGCCGCATTCGCCCCGCTGGCCGCCTATTTGTGGCCCCCGAACTGTTATTCCTTCACCATGTGTTTTGTTTGGGTCAGCACGTGTATACCGGGACTTGTCTCCATGCCAACGATACACAGACAACGTGTTACTGGGCCACTCACTACGAGCGCAGTTTTTAAAGTTTCACTTTTGTTTTTGGAGCAGTTCGCATATTGATATTTTGCTGGCTGTAGGAGCCTCTAGATTGCACGAAAATGGCGTTCCATGTTCACTTCTAAAAGAAAAGTGGACAGTGAAAATAGGCAATTCAAGAAGAATGGATTGAAATATGTGCATTCATTCTCCCTAAAAACCAGCACAAGACCCATGTGCTTAATATGCCAGGAGACTATAGCTGTGATGAAGATTTCCAATTTAAAACGGCATGATGAGACGAAGCATAGGAATTCTGAAGAGACATTTCTTCAAAATTCAGAGGTAAGAACAACAAAAATTAATGCACTGAAATGGTCATATCAAGCTGTCACATCTATGACACAACAACAAAAAGCAACAGAGTGCTCACTTAGAGGCTTAGAAACTTTGTTTCAAAAAACAATCAGTCTTTTGAACTGGTAGGTTTAGATTTCATGCCTGGAGTATGCATCAATCAATTTATACGTTGCGAAGATTTCAAAACATTATCATCAATTAATTTTGTCAAACATGAATCTGTTAGTGGTGTTAGGATGCCCCACTCTGCTTATAATACTCTCTGTGATTTAGGCTGACGAGCTTGGATAATGGCCTAATTTTACATACTAACCTGCAGCTTTGCCAACTGCAGTACCATGACTCACTTTGGATAAAAGTTTATTTTAAATGTGTAAAAAAGCTGTGAGATTAAAAAGGGGTCAGTGTTTCTGTGCAATTATTATGCCCACCCAGTTGTTGCTGTTTAAATACATGATGTGGAAATAAAAGCAGCAGGTGAGCGGGTGACACAACCATTATTCCTCACTAATGCAACCCTACAGAAGCTGATAGAGGTAGGATTTAGCAAGGAAGTGCCAATTATGTAAATTATTTATCACAGGCTTGCAAATTACCACAAAGTTGATTATGATGTATTAAAATAACAGGAGGATTACATCTCACTATCAACCTCCATTTTTGTACACAATCTGAGAAACAAAATCATTTCAAATAAGTGTGTGTGTGTGTGTGTGTGTGTGTGTGATAACCTAATCATTATTCATCATAAGTCTCACCTATCAGCTCCAGTGTATAATGGATATCTCATATAATGCAGCTTTTTAGACACGTTTTTGACACACTTAAATGTGATCAAGTGAAGGGAGGACCAAAGTGAAGTAACTGAAGGGAAGCACAGGGAATTGTGATGATTCACACGATAGAGAACAAATTTCTCAAAAGAGATTTAAAAAAAGATGTGGAAATGTTGAGGATCCAGCTCCAGAATGCCAATGCACTGCAAATTTGCTATTGTACATGATGGTTACATTAGCTTACACTTTGATCGAGAAACTTTTAATGACTGTAACAGAATCATCTTCACTTCCTAGATTAAAAGCAATCAGTGGTAAGGAGGTCAAAGCTATTAGAGCTATTGTCTCCTGGCAGTAGCAAATAACCATATGTACCTGGAATGATCAGGGAGAGAAGTGGGACAGAAACAAGTGTTGGAAGAGTCATTCACACATAGACAACAGGGGGTAAATAATGGAATCGAACAGGATAGAGATGATTAAGTGATTGAAGCATTAAACCAGAAACCATCTTGTGTGGGGATTACATCAGCAGCAAAGCCCATCAGCATGTTGACTTCTAACCCTTGACGCTGCATTACTGCATTATTTGTCGGACCACTCCAATCTTCAAATTCAGCCTTCATTTTGACCTGTAACGTTTTGTGACTGCAACAAACCAAATGCATATATTTCCGGGGCCCTTGCTTAGAGTACATCTGTCTTCAAACTTGATGCTCATTTTGATTCATCTGTGACGGGTCATGACTGCATCTTGCACGATTGTGACACTATCACCTTCCGAATCAGTTGTTTTTGGCAGCCATTTTAGATTTAGTCTTAGTCTTAGTCTCTTGGACTAAAATACTTTTTAGTTTTAGTCAAATTTTAGTCATTTCTGTATGTGATAGTTTTAGTCCAATTCTAGTCGACGAAAACTCACACAGGTTTTAGTCTAGTTTTAGTCAGTTTAAGTTAAAAAAAGAAGAAGTGTAGTCTTTTATCAAATTAATTTAGGTCAATAAAAAGATCTACAATCTCACAATGTGTTGCAATGTGTTGAGCTTGTAGAGCTGCTATTTTCACAACTTATGTGTGACACTCTTGTATGATGAAGTAGGGCATCAATTCATGAAAAAACAGTTGAAATATGCCGATATGTGCTGGTTTTTTTTGTATACCTTGTGGTTTTGTACACTTAAATTGTTCAATAAAGAAAAAAAAGTGACAGCGAATAAGCAAGCGGACAACGAAAACAGAGACCGAGGAGACGCTGCATCTCCCGGACCTCAGCGGCTGTCCAGTTGCTACACAAACATTAAGCAGAAATGTCAGGCATTTTGAATGTCTGACAGAACACCCACTAACATTAAGTCCATTCTCGTCTCCTCAGCGAAAACTAACACGTCTCGTCATGTTTTAGTCATCAAAGAGCCATGTTTATCTCGTCACCGTCTCATTATCGTCATGAAAAAAAGGGGCGTCAACGAAATAATTTTGTCATCGTCATCGTTGATGAAAACAACACTGTTCCGAATTGAGTGCTGCAAGTTTAGAAGCATGTTTCTGCAGTCTGAAACTCATCTGAGCTTTGGCTCAGTTTTTCACAACAGAATTCAATGTAACAACTCTTAATCCAGAGAGCCAAATTAACCTGTTAACACAAAAAGCTGTGTTTCTATATAAAATACAAATCACTAAATTACAGTCTACTATCTTCTCCTATACAGTTCTCCTATATACTAAGCAAACAGACATCTGAATATATGCAACATGTCTATATGTTCATATGTTGCATATTTTTATTCATTATTTAGAATTGCTAACTTACATTCCTTTATACTAAGTTCATTTTATCTCTTCTCACACTAAGCATAACAGAATTTAATGTGGCATATATCTGTAAATCACTTTTCATTGTTTAGACACAAAATGCATTCAATTACTAAATGTATGAACCATCATCTCACTTAAACTCAACCATCACCAGTCTCTGTGTATTTACATTTTACACATCTACTTCTGTTACATTTTACATTTAAATAAAAAAATATTCATGAAAACTGCTAATTATATTCAGCACTTGATTTAATTATTTGATAACCTCTTCAAAGACTTGAAAGACTTCAGGGTTTAGGAAAGGGGCAGGTGATACATAATCCAGAATGTTTTGTGATTGCAACAGCAAGGTAATTAAGTAACTGATTAGTCATTACAACAATACAGGGTTTATAACCCATCCATTCTACACAAAGACAAACCATATATTCAGTGACAAGATGGTGATCATAATGTGGTCGGCATCTTCATATTAAAAGTTTGACAACAGGATAACACTGTCCAGAAACTTCAACTGTGTCTGAGCACCAAGCATCAATGATATAAACACAATTCCACTTCTCCTTCTCCCGATGTCATCATGCACTCTGTTGGCTCAGAACATGGTTTGTCTGTCAAGTACAACAGCTTGATCAGAGATGTTGTGGTGGAGACAGGTCTCTCTAAAGATGTCTCTGTTTTCCTGTTACTGAGTCTGAGGTTGTTAGCATGGAACAATCTTAAATCCAAGCTTGATTAGCATGGCTTCTATCTTGGATTGTTCCTCTCTCCTCTATCATCAGCTCAAAAGTCAGCTTTGTGAAATACTTATTATGACCAAACACCTGCAATATTAATGATATTCACATCAGCCTAAGCTGTACAGCTGATAACTTGGATGTATGTTTCTGTGCTGCTGCACTGAGGCCCAGTATATAATATGAGTCAGCACTGTATATGATCATATACACAAAGTATCCGAGGAGCATTAACAGCAGCTCCATCTCCACACAGTCAGACCATATTTCCCTCACTCTCATTGCAGTTTACAGACCCCGATTGGTAGAATTAAACCATCTATCAAGACAGTACAGGTGTAACCACACAACGCACAGTTAAGGTGTTCCCCAACCAGAAGCCCTGGGTTAACAGTACGGTGAGGGCACTGCTCAATGAGAGAGATGCAGCATCCAGGTCTCATAGGCCGTACCTACAGTAGTGCATGGGGGACGTTAAAAAGAGTCATTGGGGATGCCAAGCGCAAATACAAACAGTGCATCGAACAACAGTTTAATAACAACAACCCCCGTAGCATGTGGGGAGGTATCAAGGCACTGAACGAGACTACAGAGGGAATACTTCAACCTGCCTGATGTCCTCAACCAATTCTTTGCTCACTTTGACATGAAGGGAGAGGTGACTACCCCACTCCAGCCCACCAGTTGGAGAGTCTAACCTGGTTCTCCAGCACCACCACAGTTGGTTGTCAGCAAATTGTATGATGGAGTTGGAGGTGTAGATGGGGGTGCAGTCATGTGTGAAGAGTGTGAAGAGCACTGGACTCAGCACTTGTGGGGAACTTGTGTTTAGGATGAGGGTGGAGGGGGTGTTGTTTCCAATTCTCACTCCCTGTGGACAATGTGAGAGAAAGTCCATCATCCATGAACACAGTTGTGAACAAAAGCCAAGGGTCTTGATTTTATTGACCAGCTTGTAAGGGATGACAGTTCCTGTTACCCCCAAATTTTACTAATACTGTTTATCCTTGGGGTCAATTTGACCTCAGCAATTTAACCATCCAGAAAAAAATATTATAATAAAAGTTGTTACTCAAGTTTATATTTCAGGTACTCAATGTGTATTTGTTGACTACCTAAATAGCATTTCAAATTAAACACAGCACCCCAAACACCTTTCTTATACATCCAGAATAACTATAAAGTGACTTCAGAAATTACGCAAAAAAATCCCAAAATATCTCACCGATTTACCTTAAATTGGATTGAGGGATATTTTTTGTGTGTTTTAAAGTAAGTATATAATTTTTAAGTACTATTTTGTGTTGTTTATAATATTTGGGATGAAAGTTATTTCCATGATCAAGGACAGCAGCATGTATTACGCACAGGGTCAATTTGTCCTTAAGAAAAACAAACACAATTTCGAATACTTCAGATTTAAATTGTAAAATTGAACATCATTATCATCACCATCAGTTCTTGTATGTTTGTTTTACAAAAACACAAGATTTGAAAGTTGTCAAAGGTTGTCCTATGCTACTGTAAGTGCTTTATATTCAAATATGTATGTGTGAGGTACACAAAGATAAATGGTCATCCAGCTGACTTTGACAGAAAAAGAACTGCATAAAAAGAATATGAACAGCAAAAACATTGTATATTTGCTCCTTCCTTGAACTATCACTGTCCTCATGGGAACCAATTGTCCCCACCCCCAAGTCGTGGGAAAGTGCCACCTATAGGCCTGGAATATAAAGCGTTATGAGTCGTTATCAGTGGATCCCTTCGGACGCAAATATCCTTGAAACGATGCTGAGGAAGACGGAATAAAAAAAGATCGTTTTTGTACGTGTGGACAAGGCCTTATACAGTTAAAACAGACTTAACCTACATGGTAATGAGGTGGAATGTGTCGCCAACCTCAAGTTCCCTGGAAGCACTAGCCCTTTTTACAATGCGGCTCCGCATTATCTCTGGAGCGGTGGTTCGCCAACTCTCCGCCGATGGTGATTCACACAGAGCGAAGCATCTCTGCCGTACCGCCGTGTAATTCACACAGAAAGCCGGCGCTGCGGCTCCTAAAGAGGCGTGACAGTACTCGTCATGTTGTTACCCCTGTCAATGTAAACCCGCGGACAGTTTAAATTGATATGGTTATGGTTATGTTATGATGTGTAGTGATTGAGATACTGACCCACCAAACATCCTGGAAAGTGATGAAGTTACGTTTTTCGCGCTAATGCTGGATGCTGTCTGACTCCCTCACTTGCGGGGACGGAGGCTGTTTTCTGGGGGAAAGTTCCCTGAAGTCTCGGCGTCTGTCACCGGTGATTTATTTTCATCACAAACACTCAATGAGTTAAAGTTATTTGCCGGTGACAGACGCTGTTTTTCGGGCAGAAATGTGACGAAGAGTCATTTGGACAGACAGGAGGACGGACGCTTCTCCACATACAGCTGCGGTATTTGTTTTCCTCATATAAGTTGCCAAAGACAGTTCCAGTTACTACGTTACTTTTGTTCGGTCCTGTAACGTTGCTTTGTGGGACATTTCTCTGTATTTAGTTGAGTGAAGGACCTGTGTAGTTATCAGACTGTCAGACCGACACACCCTAGCACTGCGCCTCTGGCTTATCCATTCACACTGGGACGGCTCACCAATAATGCGGCCCTGATACCTCCAGAGGCTGATCAGCGCCGGAGGGAAATTTCCCCCCTCTCCTCATCTGAAACTTTCACACAGAGGAGAGGAGAATTGGCGCAGGACCCCTGCATGCAAACGGCAGTGTGAATGGGGCTACAGTGTTGAGGCAGCTGACATGGACCTCTTGCACCTTACAGTTGTCAAAAAGGCCCAACAGGAGCCGTTTTTCCTCAGGAAGCTGAAACAGGCCAGGCTCCCACATAAACTGTTGGTCAACTTTTGTGATGTATCTATTTATCTATTTTGTATATCCTCCATTGCACTAAATGCCTTGTACTTTTTTTACCTGTACTTTTTACTTTATTTATGTCGTGTGGACACTCGGTTGCTGCTTAAAACATTTAGTTGTACATTGTGCAATGACAATAAAAAGGGATTCGATTCGATTTGTGAGTGTCCTGACCAACTGTGCAACGATGTAGTATGTCAGCTGCATCTTTTTTCAAATATCTTCATTCTGTTTCTTTTTTTGCTGTATATATACATATGTTTTTACAATATTTTATTTGGTATACTTTCCTTTTCTTACTTTGCACTATTGGTTTCTACTGACCTGACGAGAAAGCCATTCACAATTTCTTTGTACATGTGTATAGTGACAATAAAGGTATATTCTATTGTTTTCTATTCTGATTGGTAATGAATATTACTGCAATATAAAATCTGTAAAAGCACTGATATCCTGAACTTTTGCGTGTAAAATGTAGGAAAAATGCAAGTCAGAGTGTCCTTAAGTTCGACACTGAACCCCAAATTGCTTCTCATGCATATAGCCACTGAGTTGATTTAGACAAAAAGAGTCTGATATATTTATTGATTAAAGCACTTTTGATTGGACTGATACAGTAACTATTTCTATACACTAGATTTTGTGACAAAATATTTGGAAAACACAAGTCAGCCTTCCAACAATCAGATGCATATGCAATTTCACAACTGATTTTATACTTGTTGAGAAAATTGGCAGTATTGGTGATTGTTACTATCACATTATCAATCAATTATATTTGTTTGTTTTGCTCTCTTTCTTGCTCTTGTTCAGGACCCTGAGTCAGGGGGGAACATCTGTCACTAAGCCAACCAGGCAATCAACATCCACGGCTTGGCCAAATTCACTCCTAATGTCACTACAGATTGAATGCAGCCAAGGCAGCATATGATGGCGCTACACAGCATGCAAATACACATGGAGCACTACTGAGTTCAGACACAAGACATGTAATATGTGTCTAGAGAAACATGAATATTTGCCTTTTTCTCTTACTCTTTACATGATGACTTTATTTACATTAAGAAGAGTATTTTTTGTTTCAGTGTCTTTGCTGTTTTCACTTTGAGTCACACAAAGGAACAGATGCTGCCATTGGGCTGTAACAGCATTACTTGGCAGCTCCAGCAGAACTGACAGGCACCTAAACAGGCAGCCTGCAGTACTTCATGTGAGTGCACAGTGTCTGGCTTGCTTTCCTCCCCCTGTCCTCTTGCCCATTCCTGGGTGTGGTCTGCTGTCCAGTTTGGTGCCAGTTATATACCCCCTGCTGCCAACAGTTAAACGGTATGGCTCTGGTCCATGCCAGCCCCTCTGCCCCTCATGCTCAGTTGCGTGCCAAACCATTTCCCATAGCTAAGAGCTATTTCTTGCCCAGATCTGTTCTCATCAGTTTGTTGGTACAACAGAACAACTAAATAAATTAGACTCAACTTAGAAACTTTTGGGATTTGAAGAGCACCAAAAGCAGTTTAGGTAATGGGTTTAGTTCCAAAAGAAAAGATATATATATAGTTAAGATTTCAGAATTTTAAAAACTCCCCAACAAACCATTTAACATGAAAAAAGAAACCTTATTTATACTGGAACTGTAATCTCTCTAAACATCTTGAAGGTGCAAACATGGAAAGACAAATGTTTTTTTGTCTGAGAATCCAATCAGAACTCATGTGCATGCACACTGTGACTCTCACAAACACACACACAGACACACATACACATATATATATGTATATATATATATATATATATATATATATATATATATATATATGTGTATGCCTTATATATGTAAACACACTTAACTACACACTACACAACACACTATACTACACAACACACTAAACACACTACACTACACACTCCAAACGCTAAATGTCACAAAACTTGGTATCACTAATGCGAACGCTGTCTCTCTTTTGTCATCACTCCCACAGCTTTCCTTTCTCCAATTTTCCACCAATAGGAAAGGGGATAGACATGTTTTTTTGCTTGCAAACCCTTTCTGCTTGCAAGCAATTTCCTTAGAATAGCCCGTTTTTACCGTTTCTCCCCGCACCAAACATCCAACCAACGTGACGACTGTTAGTCCACATCGTACTTTTTTGGTCTTTTCAGGCTGCAAGAAAGATGTGTCGGCATCGATTAATTGTCTCTGGTCCCTTACCCCAGCGGGGTAATGATGAGACGTACAGTAGGCTTACAGCTATGAACCGCTGGGTCGCCCCCACCTGCTGAGAGCAGATGGCCTTCATCCTACTGGAGTTGGCGCTGCTGTTTTGTCTAGCAATATAGACAGGTGTTTGAAGCAGGTTTGACACAAGGGATGTAACACTCAGCAGGTCGCAGGTCTGTAGAGAGCCTGCTAGTGTTATTGTTAGTGGTGGTAAGGAGTCCACTAGCCGAGTTAACATGGTAAGTCAGGGATATAGCACAGAGTGCCAGACTGATAGCTTAGTTAACAACATTGAGACTGTCACCTTCCCTCGCCACTTCTTCATTGAATCATCTTCTAAATGTGTAAATCATAATAATCTAATGTTGATCTCCACCTCTGACAGTGGGGAAATGTCTCAGCAAGCACCTTACACAGTCTTACAAAATAAAATACCAAAGCTAATCACTACTGCATCCTGGCTCCCCTACCTGCACAGGCAGCCAAAACCTACTACTACTAAAAGGTACCTTGTTTCAATTCCTAAATTATCTACCAAAAGCTCCACCGAATGGCCGGTCACTGGAAACTGCTCCAATGAGCTTAAAACCCTCAAATTTGTTTTTTTCAATATTAGATCACTGTCAACCAAAGCCTTACTGATTAATAATTTGATCACTGAGCATAAGCTGGACATGATTGGCTTATGTGAAATATGGCTGAAACCTAATACCTTTCTGCCATTAAATGAAGCCTCTCCTCCTGACTATAGCTATGCCCATGTTGCTCTGGCCTCTAAACAGGGGGGAGGTGTTGCTCTGATCTACAAATCTATTCTCAGCCTAAACTCCAACCAGGATATTAAATTTACTTCATTTGAGGCTCTGGTGTTAAAACCATCCTCATCAAATAGTAACAGCCTTGTCCAGGGAACAGGCTTTCACCTGGTTGTACTGTACAGACCTCCAGGGCCTTACTCCCAATTCCTAGAAGAATTTGGTGAATTTATTGCAGATCTTGTGACTCGTTCAGATAAAATCCTAATCATTGGGGATTTCATTATCCACTTAAATAAGCCCTCTGACCCCCTAGGGAAAGCTTTTTTGAGACTTCTTGATATTTCCAACTTTATTCAGCTTGTCCATGAACCCACTCATTCCAGTGGAAAAAAAATTTGGATTTGATAATTTCCATATATATAATATATGGAAATTATCCATATATATTTTCCGCTCCTCGATTCTGTGACACTGGTCTCTACCAGGACAAGACGACCAAAGTAATCTACTCCCTGGTTTACTGGAGAAACCCAAGATCTCAAGCAGGCCTGCAGGAAAATGGAACGAGCATGGCGTAAATCTCAATTGGACGTTTTCTATCTTGCCTGGCATGATAGTGTGCTAACCTATAAGCGTGCTCTAAATACTGCTAGAACAGCATATTTCTCCAGCCTAATAAACAATAATAAACACAATCCTAGATTTCTCTTTAACACCGTGGCTAAACTTACTCAAAAACCACTGTCGGTGAGCCGTGCACCCTTCAATGCAAATGATTTCTTAGATTTCTTTTGCAATAAAATCGATGAGATCATAATTAAAATTAATTCATCATCTCCGCGGCTTCCTTCTCAAAGTTTGTTAAAAAATATCCTGCTGTCGATTCTCAGTTAGTCTCAGCTCTAAACACTTTTGAAAATATCTCCCTTGAGATATTGTCCAAAATTGTTTCATCCTCAAAACCAACTACCTGCATCCTGGACCCCTTTCCGGCAAAACTGTTTAAAGAACTATGGCCAGCACTGGGACCTACAATGTTAAATATTGTTAACTCATCACTTGTGACTGATGTTGTCCCTTCCAGTTTTAAGTCTGCTGTGGTTCAGCCTCTTCTGAAGAAACCACACCTCGACCCAGGATCACTAAATAACTATCAACCAGTATCCAACCTTTCCTTCTTCTCTAAAATCTTAGAAAGAGCCGTGTCCCAACAACTTTCGGGCTACCTACTCAATAATAATCTCCTGGAACCTTTTCAGTCAGCTTTCAGAGCCTGTCACTCCACCGAAACCGCCCTTACTAAAGTGGTAAATGACATTTTACTTAACTTAGACTCTAACTCGACCTCAGTGCTCATGTTACTGAATCTCAGTGCTGCATTTGATACTATAGATCATGGCATACTGTCAGACCGACTTGAAAGTCAATTTGGCATCTCTGGCCTGGCCCTAGCCTGGCTAAAATCGTACCTGTCCGAAAGAACACACACTGCGCAAAAAACCCAAGAATCCCTGCCCGAATATTACAAGATATGAATCAAATATGGTGATATCCACATGGGATACTCTCCGAACAGCAACTGAAGTAGATTTCATGTTCCGAGCATGTCAAACTCCGGCTATGGGAACACTTTTATTCTTGCCATATCCCCGGAGTTCGATTCTTCCCGGACACTCTACAAGATCCACCTGCCATATTCGGACAGCAACTCTAATCAACGTCTAAAATATCTCATCAGACATGGCCTGCTGTCATATCTTGAGATGATCCATTACTCATATCCAGTGTCAAGATATTACCACTACCCATATTTCAAGTCCAAACACTAGTTCTGTCTTCATCACGATATTGTACTGATACCACTTTTAACCATATTTCAAGTCCTAACACCAGTTGTATTTCAATTCCGAATATTGTATTGATACTCCCTGCAACCATATTTTGAGCCCTAACACTATTTGTGTTTTAATTCCGAATACTGCATTGATGCTGTGGCTCAGTGGGTAGAGCTGGTGGACCAGTGATCAGAAGATCGCTGGTTCGAATCCCAGCTCCCCGGGGCGGGACTGACCACATGTCGAAGTATCCTTGAGCAAGATACTGAACCCCAAAGTTGCTCCTGATGTGCAGTTGGCACCTTGTGAGGCAGCCACTGCCATCAGTAAGGGTCCTGCAATGAGCTGGCGACTCATTCAGGGTGAACCCTGGCCTACGCCCATTGTGTGAAACTGGATTTGGCCCCAGTAAGCCCCACAACCCCTCAAGGGGAAAAAAAAAGCGGCAACATCCCGCGACCCGCATGGACAAGCGGACATGAAAACGAAACGAAAACGAATACTGCATTGATACTCCCTGCAAACATATTTCAATTCCTAAAACCATTCGTATGTTGGTTCCGAATATTGTACTGATACTCCCTGCTGAAAAACCCAGTAGAATACCAAAAAAAACAAAAACAAAAAAAACTATTAGGAACCATTAGAAGAAACCATTAGGAATCTACTGGTCCCATTAGGATGTAATACCATGAGAAAGCTACTGGTTCCATTAGGAGCTACAACCACTAGTGCTACAGCAGACATTAAAGCAGAGTCCTAGCAACACTGGGCACCAGAGACATGTCTATACATATGTGTAACTGTGTCTGTGTTCGGATATTTTCCCCTCCGAATTGGGAACAGGACATATGGGGCTTGACAACTCATTGCAGTTTGTTACTTTAATTAATTTTTTTCAGAACATGAACCATCATAAACCAAGTAAAAACCTTAAAAC
>CAEMYA010000440.1:831158-850943 GCA_903131615.1 Diplodus sargus | reverse complement strand
GTTACTACGTTGTCTTAGTTTGGTTCTGTAACGTTGTTTTGTGGGACATTTCTCTGTATTAAGTTGAGCGAGGGATCTGTGCAGTTAACAGACCATCAGATAGACACGCCCTCCACAATACTGCACTTCTGATACTATCAGACGAGTTTGGTGTATTGTTACAGCCCTAGTCGCTAGTCAAAGCAGGGTGACAACAGACTCAGGGGATCGAGGCGAGCACATCGTTGCTAGGGCCTTTGAACGGCAAGTTCTTCTCTTCTTAGTGTATTCAATTGATTAGTCATGCAATACAATTTTGTAATGTCCTAGAATTCGAATTCTTTATTTGGGTACCTTTAGCAGATATGAGATAAAAATGCGATTAATTAGATTAATTCATTGCAAATCCTGTAATTAATTAGATAAAAAATTTTAATCGCCTGACAGCCCTAATATATATATATATATATATGTGTGTATATATATATATATATATATATACTCACAATATTGACATAAGTATTCACTCACCCATCCAAATAATTGAAATCAGGTGTTCCAATTACTTCCATGGCCACCACCTCCAAACTTCATGTGGCCTTCAGATTAGCTCAAGAACAGTGTGTAGAGAGCTTCACGGAATGAGTTTCCATGGCCGAGCTGCTGCATCCAAGACATACATCAGCAAGTGCAATGCAAAGCGTCGGAGGCACCGATGTAAAGCACGGTGCCACTGGACTCTATAGCAGTGGAGACGTTTTCTCTGTAGTGATGAATCGCGCTTCTCCATCTTGCAATCTGATGGATGAGTCTTGATTTGGTGGTTGCCAGGAGAATGGTACTTGTCTGACTGCATTGTGCCAAGTGTACAGTTTGGTGGAGGGGGGATTATGGTGTGGGTTTTTTTTTTAGGAGCGAGGCTTGATCCCTTCGTCAAAAATGCCCATAAACACTCCTAAACCTTGTAGAAAGTCTTCCCAGAAGAGTTGAAGCTGTTATAGCTGCAAATGGTGGACCGACGTCATATTAAACCCTATGGATTAAGAATGGGATGTCACTTAAATTCATATGCGAGTCAAGGCAGGTGAGCGAATACTTTTGGCCATATTGTGTATATATGTAGATATATATATTTCTTATTTAATACACAAAAAAGAGATCCTCTTCCTGCAGGATTGAGCACAAATGAAGCCCTGTCTCTGATCTTGTAAAGAATCTGATGGTTTGATCTAGTTTATCTGCAATTATTGTCATGGGTTAATATTCACCACCTGAATAACTGCTTGTCTTATATCAGTTTCTCTCATGTCTGCCTGATTACCTGCCTGATGTGAACTTTATTTTTCTTTATTCTATTTTTCCACTGCCTTTGACACCAACAATATTGACAAAAAATAAAAGCTAATATTGGATCACTATTCACTGTGAGGAATACCATCATGACAAACTAAAGTTTTTTTTAGTTTTGCTTAGTTAATGAACTACTTGCTTTCATTTCTTTCTCTACAGCTACCCTGACGATTTGTTTACAACCTGTTCTGCCATTTCGTCATTTTTTTTGCCCTGTTTGCCTTATTTTTAGTTGATGTTGCCAGGTTTTCATATCTCACCAATTACCTAAAGGTCCATCATTATACTGTTTTTCATCAATTTCACACAGCTGTGAGAGGTCCAACAACACTGTATTTGATATGCATTGCCCCAAACCCATCTGTGGTCCTGAATTTCAGCTGTCTAAAAGTCGCTCAAGTGAGCTCTTCTGAGAGCAAGCTGTTTCTGTGCCTGCACCTTTAAATGCTAATGAGCTCTGTCTGCCAACGCCTGCCTTGCCTGCTACGCGCCCCTCTCAGGGAGAGGATGCCTCTTACGCTAGCATTAGCATGCACTAATGTTTTACGATGGATGTATCGCTATGGCTCGCCGAGATGCTGTCGTTTAACCATACCAGTCTGCACAGAATCGGACGCAGAAGGAGAGGCTCCTGAAGAAGTACAGACTCTGTGGCTGCAGCAGGACGTTTCAGAATGGTTAGTGTGTCTGAATAATGTTAGTTTGTTCTATGTGTTTTTACAGTTACTACCTTGTAGCTAATGGCTAACAGCTAGCGAAAGCTGTGTTTGTCTCGAACACAGTCTCTAAACACTGTTTGCATCATCTCTGTCTCCAGTCTGCACGTTTCAGGACTTTTTACTGTGACAACTAAGCACCAAGACCGAAGCAGAGGCAACTAGTTTCCAGCCGACTTCACCGTACTCATAGACAACTTTAAATACTATCAAAACACGCTCACACTTACCTGTGGCTCGGGTGCAGTTGCTGGGACCGGTATGGTTGGGACTGATCCTTTTACGAGGGTCAGTGTCGAGGCAAAGCCAGCTTTGTACTGACCCTCGTTACTGAAGCAGTCCAACGTGAAGTGGTTAGCATACACACACAAACTTACACGAACCGCAGCCGGCACGTTGTCATTAAAAATGAAACGCAACCACTGTCTCTTCTGTTGTTCTGTAGCTGGGACAGAATATAGGCACTAATGTTGCTAGCTTCCCACTGGACATACCGAACTTCACCTTCACCCGAACAGCCTGTAGGAGCGCTGTTTTACCAGTGGGTGGGCTGCAGAGACCATGCAGGAATCGTTTGCTTTCCTCATTCTGGGAGTTGGTAGGCTCAGGGAGGACCAATTTATATATGTAGAGACCAGAGAAAACTTGCTTTTCATAATATGGTACCTTTAAGTGAGTTCTATTTAATCTTAACTGGTGGAACCAGTGGCTCAAACTATGACAACAGAGCCAAAGTTGCAGTTACTTACTCATCACTCATTACATTACTCATTAATGTACATCAGGTAACCTCCTCCTACTATTTTTTACACACACACACACACACACACACACACACACAACAACAACAATCTCTCTGTACATGTATTTACCAGTTTTCTACCAAAGTCAAACAGACACAAATGTCAAGCATTGTATTTTGAAGCAGGGCTGTGTAACATGTCTGACATTTCAGAAGGGTAAATACGCTTCCTTTGACATGTATATTTCATACTTTTCCATACAATGTTTGTCCCTCTGTTTGCTCTACAGCTGAGTCTTTCCTACTATTTTTTAGTCACCTTAAAGCCAGTGAGTCAGACAGGCAGACAGACTGAGCTTTTGATCAGTTCAGCTAGAGATGCTCTGTGCATTGAGTTTGCAAAATATAGATGTTGTAGCAGTCTGACATGTTTTGTTGTTATTTTTATATTTTTCTCTACTGCTTGTCCTGAGGTTTTTAAGTGTAGTTTGTTGGGCTAACTTTTTCATATGCTAAATTTATAGTATCTTGACAAGTGCTGGCAGGATTACCAATGATGCACTTGACTTGATCCCCACAGTACTCTGGAAGAACCAGTTTTCACCAGCAGTAACTAAACACTTCTCCAATAGCTGAAAGCGAACACGCTGAAACAATAAAATACAGGATATGTTTGAAAGTAGAAAGGGGGTGTGGTAAACTGAAGAGATTCATTTTAGAAGCTGCAAAAGTGCTGAGAGCTGAACACACTGATTTTTGAAAAAGTCTTTCTCACAGGTTTCCTGGACAGACATGAGTTGAGTATCAATTTGCAACATACACCTATTTAAGGATAGGGGGCTTGTTATGGTTAGCCACAATCATGATATGTCACGTCAGCTCGCTTGGAAGAGGTGTGGGAGTGGCTTGGCCCTACTCAGGAGCAGGTCCATCAGAGGTGTGGCATGGCTTAACTCGCCACATTAGCGAAAGTGCTTAAAAGGGGCACAAGGTTGCTTGGCCAACATATTTTGTCAGACCTTTCTACCCATGAATTTCAAAGGCAGTGGTAGTGGTATCTGTTTAATGGTTGATTACCACTAGCATAGACTGTAACTAACTCCTCCTCCCCTCACCTAGAATGCTCCAGGGTTGCAGGTAGGGGTGGGGAAAAAAATCGATTCACATAAGAATCAGGATTCTAATCATCCACCATTCTGAATCGATTCATGAACTTTAAAAATTGCTTTTTTTATTAACGCTCCCCCGTCTCTCTGTGCGCCCCCACAAGCTTCCGTACACAGCGTTGCAGCAAGCTTGGGGAAAGAAAGACAAGGAAGACGGCTTCAGAGACCGAGGAGACGCTGCATCTCCTGGATCTCATCTTGACGTCCGCGGATGAAGTGATGCACTGACTGCTGTGATCAGCTCTTTCCTGGTTTTAAAACTCCTAAGCTGTCGGTCGCACAACAGTGCCGGTCATCCACACCTCCGCCCAGCTCACGCAATTTCCAGAATAACGACGTCTCGGATTTAGATCGGAATGGAGTTGGATAAAAGTGTACCCTTCCGAGGTGGCAAATTGGCGGACCAGGACAGACCCCCAATTTACCGGCTTCTGTCGCGGACCGAGTCGCAAAATGCATGGTCAAATTGGCGGCTTGCTGCCCAGTATATAAGCGGCTATTAACTATGCAAACAAGGGCAGCCATGCACTGCAGGCACAATGTCAAACAGAAGTGCTCAAAAAGAAGGTGCAGGTCATAACATCCACACACAGTGTAGCCAGCACCTTCCTTCCAAGCAGAGAGACGGCACCTTTTTCAAAACCCATATTCATCTCGTCAAAACACACTCTTTAAGGGCTTGCTTTTTTCATTCTGCAGCAGATTGCGCTATTAAAGTTGTGCTGTTGCGCATTTCATGGAGGGAGTTTTTAATGTTCTTATATAGCATAATGTGACCATAGATGTTACCTTTTGTCTTAAGTTTGCCTTTGTGTGATTGCATCATTGGAATGAGTTTATTTAAAAATCACTTTATCTTATACAAACTGTATTGTTTTGATGCCATAATTTGCCTTAACACACTATGCATTGTATCAATGTTTGAATCGAGAATCGGTTGAATCGAGAATCGGTTTTGAAACGAATCGTGAGACACCCAAAGATTCACAACCCTAGTTGCAGAGCACTTTTATCTTACACAAGAGAGTTTGCTTTTGTTGTTATAGTTTATTGTACCAAGAACTAATGCAATTTTAGTAATCGCCAAATTAGCCACATACATCTGATCTGGAAAATTCTCATCCTAATGCAAGTCATTGTGCTTGACGATTAAAGCGCACAAACCGGTCTTCTGAGCTGGGCTTCTGCTGGTAAAGTCTGACAAAGGATTTAGGTCCTTCAGTACAACAGTCAAATCTGTCAGTTCCTGTTCTACAGTTACCTTCCATGGCAGATAGGTTTGCAGGATAATATGATCATGTGATGCTGTTATGAAAAAAGTCCATCTGTCAGGATTCAAGCATTCCGCCACTGGCCGTACCATAGTGATCAGGACTAGGTGTGACAGCAAGTGATAGAAGCTGTAGAAAATGTTTGTTTCAGAACAAATATGTTAAGAGGTTAGCATAGCTGCTACTATAGCATCAGTATTTCTTCATTGGAAGAACGGCAGTGCCTTCAGGAGAACACTGAAGACACTGAAGACTTTTCATAATGGAAAAAGCTCCACTCTTCTCTTGACTGATTTCAGCCACCGTTTGATTTGCCGACTGTCTACCCTGGTGGTAGTGATCTTCGACTGTTGATCTGTTTGGTTGAAGTTAGACCGTGGTCAACAGTGTTAGACAGATGAATCAACAATTTAAAATCATGTAGACTCGTCAGACCAAAGAACACTTTTCCGCTTTGCATCAGTCCATCTCAGATGAGCTCTTGCTCAGAGAAGTCAGCACTGTTTCCTTAATTTTGAATGTATGACTTTTGCATTGCATCGACTTTAACTTGCATATGTAGATGCCGCGACAAATGTGTTAATAGAAGATGTTTTTTCTGAAGGGTTCCAAGGCCCATGTATTAATATAGTTTATACATTTGTTTTGTTTTTTAATGCATTGCTACCTGAAAGAATTGAAGGTCATGAGCGTTCAGTGTTGGTTTTTGGCCTTTCCTCTTATGTCCAGAGATTACTCTGGATTCTCTGAATCTTTTGGTGATATGGCGGATTTTGGATGATTAAATGTGATATGTGAAAAAAACAGATCTTTGAGTTGGGAAAAAAGGACCGTCATATTTTTTGATGAGTTACATTTAGGTCCAAAACATCATTAAATTCCTTGCAATTGTGCATTGAGGAACCTTGTCCTCAGCAGACATCCAAACTTTGGGCATAAAAGCTATTTTAGTCATGCAGCTGTATGTTGGCACAGCTGTGTTAACCCTTTAGGCACCGGGTTTTATTTTGAAAAATACTAGATTTTGACATCTAAATTTCAGAAGGCTATGGCTTGAAAGTGGTTTGAGATAGAGACAAAGTGTAAATGAGACAAATATTGAGAATGAAAGAAAGTTTATCTAGGGAGTAAATGTTCCATCTAATTTGCATATTATGACATCATATGACGGTGGCCAAATTGGATTATGTAATTTCCATGAAATACCTGATATTTTGAAAGAGAGTTGAACTTATTTCATCAGATTCATCCCCTCCATCCATTTATGTTGTCCACACATCAAATGAACAGGGAAAAAGTAAATTGTAAGCCAACAGTTGTAAACTAGAACTATTACTACACCACAAAACTCATGTAAACAGTATGCGTTTGGTTTTTTTTTACCCACCACCCCCCTCACTGGAGGACACTTTTTCTTGTCTTTTTTTCTTCCCTTTTTCTTGTTTTCTCTTCTCTTCTCTATTATTATTGTCATTGTTATTATTATTATTTTTATATGATGATAATAATAACAGTAGGCGTCTTTTAGCTGCAGAGGCCTTATCTGTGCCCATCTATCCAGATAAAAGTTTGTAGTATTTGTAGAGGCACAGAGACAATAAGAATATTGAGACACCCCTGTAAACTAGAACTATTACTACTCCACAAAACTCAAGTAAACAGTAAATGTTTTTTATGATTTTTTTTCTTCCAATTTGCTCATCAAAGGGCTTTATCCATTCCTGATATCATCTTCCTCATCTCTCAAGAAAGCCCAGCCACCATTACATCATCATCATTTCCAGCCCTGTTCTGCGTTCCCCTGTTGCCTCTACCACGTCCACCTCTTCTATGGACACTGCGACCTCGTGTATCAGCCCTTCTACGAACATTTCGCCCACGTCTCCCCGTTATCCCCACTAGTGTTGGGAGAAGAGTTGGACTCGTGTGTGCTTCGTGAACACTGCTGTGGCGCTTAGCTGCACCACTGCCGCGCATGGCGGCTACGTGACCGTTGCGGTAGAAAGAGTGAACACTAACGCCGGTCTCAGCGCTGTTCTCACCACCCCCACTACTTCTACCACATCCATTCACTCCCCTACTGATACTACGAGTTCGTGTATCATTTCCATTCCCACCTATGTTGGGCAAAGGGTCGTGTGTTTGTGCATGTGCGTCCACCTCGCTCTGTGCAGCACCGCCATTGCTATGCAAAGACGCACCGCGACTAGCAAGCTCACTAATCAACCGACCGTCATCTCCCAAACTTAGATTTCCCCCTCTAGAATCAGAATCAGCGAACAGGTGCTCAATCACTCCCCTACGTGTCAACTTTTTGCTTGATATTGCCGTTTATTTCGTGCTCAAATCCAGCAACACCGCTTCCGCGAACTGGCTCCGTGGCGCACTGTCTCCGGTCTCTCACCCCACAGTTTACACGGGACTTCCTCGAACATTTTGCATTGAAGCATGACGTTTTTCTGAGCTAAGGTCTTAGTACAGGATGTCTGCCAACTAGTGGTGGGGAGTATTAACGACATGTAACACTCTATTCAGAGAAAACAGCTGTTTTGTCGAGGCGAGTTGTGCTGAGTTGCCGGTACCGGTCACTCATGGCATGGCATCAAAACGAACCTATTCATATGGTTCAGAATCAAGGTGGGGAGAGAGCTTTAATGCCGGATTTTTTAGCTAGCTTAAGTGTTTGCTTTCGGAAAGGGCTAAATTAAAATGTATATGTCACATGTGAATGCCATAAGACTGATTGACTGAAGTGACACCCGTTTTAGTGAATTATAGCAGGTCCAGCGTGTTGGCATTACGTTTTGGAGGGAGGGTGTGTTGTTAGGCAGATGTCTGTCATGTCTGCTGCATCCTCGTCCAGTGGGAGCTGCTGGTCTGTCGTAGACCTCCTCTGCTGTTAAATATTTGCCACGTAACATTAGGATTATTCTAGTGTGTCCTCAGTATATAGGTCTCTAATGTTAAGTGTGCTAAACAACACTAATACAAATTAGGCCTATTGTGGATTATTATGGAATATTGTGGCAGTGGATGCTCTGAGTGGATCATTGTTAACTATATAACTATAGTTACAGTCTGTCTTTACCACATGTATTAGAATATTTATTGTCACAATATAATTTGAACAAATGTGCCTACATTCCTACAGTTTATTATTTGATGTATCACTTTGTTTTATTCAAAATATTCATAATAACACAAATTAAAGTTAATTCAAACTAAAATATACTATATATGACCATTAGTTCTGCCCACAGAATATAGGTTAAGATCATTTCATCAGTTAGGCACAAGTAGTCCACTTGTAATACCCTGTGAAATATACACAAAAAACATTCCTTCAATATCACATAGTGCTCATCAGACATTTATCTTTGTTTTATAACTCTAACAAGTACAATGTGTCAAGAACTAGGCTCTATTTTGCCTGGTAACCTGAGGAGTTTTGTCTCTGCAGGAGCAATTCTGAAATATTTTGGAGCCGCGAACCAGGAAGCAGCACAGCTGCTTTCAGCACCACCGGACCAGGATGTGTAAGTTTAAAAATGTTTTACAATTTAAAATAAACATTTTTGAAGAACACCACATCAGTTTCATTTCTGGACCTATAGAGGATCCCCATTGTTTACATTCTATTATCATTTTCTATCAGTTCAACTTGCTAGGGTGGGTCAACTTAAGATGTTTAATTTTAATTTGAGAGAGGTTTTCACAACTCTCGCCTGTTTTCCTCATAAAATATAATAGATTGTTGCATCTTTGTGGATCACCTAAAAGGGTTAGGAATCTATCCATGATAGTTTGACAAAAAGCCCAAAAGACCCCAAAAAGACAGAAACGGCCCTGTCTCACACCAGCATAATATTGGTCAGAATACAACAGAGCATTGAGTCTTGGACTGAAAGCGACTGCCTCCACCATTTGCATTCTGATGTCTCTGCCTGACGGAGGCCCACAAAACTCTTATTACAACCCATCTCCTGCACACTGCTGCAACACACACGCAAGCAAGAGAAAACACACAGCACTTCAGAAAATGAACTGTTGAACTTTTAACAGAAAAATGCCGACCCTATTATCATCACCATCTTATTGCAGTGCAGCTGTTTATATTTACCTCAACACCCCATGTGTTTATTTATATAACTGTATGTTCTGTTTGTGTGGTATGAAGCAATTTAAAAACAGATTTTTTTTTCTTTGGTAGAACCTGTGTTGTATAATGTCAAATAAATCACCTTGAACCTTGAAGAACATCTCTCACTGACTTCCAATTACCCAGCACTGTACTGTTGTGTGTGTATGAATGTTTTGTCCCAGTGTGACCCACTCTGTATAATATGACCTATGTTATAGAATTAGTATAAATCTAGCATCTGTTATACATCTGTAATATTAACTGATATATCTCTGCCCATGTAAGTGCATGTCAGGGTACCGACCCTTTCTCCTACTGTAACATTGAATCAAAACCAACATTGCTAAGTACTTTGGTTTCCTACGAATGTCGAAGATTCAGGATGGGGCTCCTAGTTTCTAACATAAGTGACTTCCAAAAACAACATGTATGACCATTCCTAAAACAGGATGATTGTTGTAGTGTACCAGAAAGAGGCATAGTACACCTTCGTTGTGGGTAAAAGAAAATCAGTTGGTTAGTTCTGTAACTTCAGTTACAAACATACATAATTACTTCAGTAAGTTAAAAACACTCCTATCAATCAATCAATCAATCAATCAATCAATCAATTTATTATTTAAAGTGCAAAATCACTATGGTACATGGTCTCAATACATTTTACAATAAAATCAAGTACAATAATAACAGGCAATAGTAAAACACCAGAGGAAAATGATAAAACAGCTAAGAATTAGTTTAAACCAAAATATTGGGTAAAGAGGTATGTTTTAAGACGGGACTTTTAAAATTTTTTAAAAACTTTTTATTGATTGATGGGATGACAAGGAGGTTCGAACGAAGAGAACGAAGAGGGCATGTTGGAATGTAGGGAGAAAGTAGTTCAGTTAAATAATATGGTGCAAGTCCGTTTAAAGCCTTATAAGTTAAAAGAAGAACTTTAAAATCGGCTCTAGCCTGAATGGGCAGCCAATGTAATGAAGCCAGGACAGGAGTTATGTGACAGAATCTGCTTGTTCTTGTTAAAAGTCTGGCGGCTGAATTTTGCACAAGCTGAAGACTCCAAGTAGTACTGATGGGGAGGCCAGAAAAAAGGACATTAAAGTAATCTAAATGGGAAGATACAAATCAAATCAACTTTATTTACAGAGCACTTTTCATACAACGGCATGTAGCACAAAGTGCTTTACACAAGAAAGATAAAACAATATAAAAGAAAGCCCCTCCCTCCCACCTTCCATACTATATACACGCACACATACACATACACACACACACACACACACACACACTCTTGCTACTGGCAATAAGGAGACATGGCAAGGCACTGAGGATTGAGGAAACGCCACCTTTGGGGCCGTCCACACCGGGAGGAGTCACAGTCTGTGTCACGGGGCACCAGTGACCAGGCCCCCCCGACCCCGACAGACAACATCTGGCCGGGCCGAAGGGACACAAGGACAGGGCCCCAGCAGCAACCCAGACATAGCTCCCAGTGTGGAGGACCCCCCTGAGGAAACTCTGGAGTTTAAACCTAAAAAGATAATAAAAAGAAAGACATAAGATAAGATAAAATCCCTGACAAAAGATAGGTAAATGAAGTGAACAGTTAAAAGAATAAAAATACATAAGATAATACAATAAAAAATAAAAAATAAGGAGCAACAACATAAAATACAATAGAACCACATAAGAATGGAATAAGAATTTAAGATATTAGTTAAAAGCCTGATTAAAAAGGTGTGTCTTTAACCTTCCCTTAAAAATATCAACAGTCTCTGCAGACCTGAGGTTCTCCGGCAGGCTGTTCCACAAGTGGGGGCCATAGTGGCTAAATGCCGCCTCACCGTGGGTTTTAGTTCTTGGTTTTGGTATGGATAAAAGGCCAGTGCCGGAGGACCTCAGGGTCCGCGAGGGTTGATATGGTAAAATCAGGTCAGATAAGTAGGAGGGCGCAAGGCCGTTAAGACATTTAAAAACCAGTAAAAGAACCTTAAAGTCGATCCTGAAGCGGACGGGGAGCCAATGCAGTGACTTTAAAACTGGTGTATTGTAGGGCTGTCAGGCGATTAAAAAAATTAATCTAATTAATTACAGGATTTGTAATTAATTAATCTAATTAATCGGGTTTTAATCTCATATCTGCTAAAGGTACCAAAATAAAAAATTAGAATTCTAGGACATTGCAAAATTGTATTGCATGACGAATCAATTGAATACACTAAGAAGAGAAGAACTTGACGTTCAAAGGCCCGAGCAACGATGTGCTCGCCTCGCTCCCCTGAGTCCCGTCCATGTCTGTTGTCACCCTGCTTTGACTAGCGACTAGGGCTGTAACGATACACCAAACTCTCGATTTGGTTTGTATCACGATTTTTGACCCACGGTTCGATACAAACCTCCATTTTTTTTCTTTCTGAATTAAACATTTTATTTATGTAGCATTTCAATAACTTGTGTATATGATACTTTTCTGATAGTATCAGAGGTGCAGTATTGTGGAGGGCGTGTCTATCTGATGGTCTGTTAACTGCACAGATCCCTCACTCAACTTAATACAGAGAAATGTCCCACAAAGCAACATTACAGAACCAAACTAGGGCAACGTAGTAACTGTAACTGTCTTTGGCAACAAGTTAAAAATACCACAGCTGTACGTGGAGAAGCGTCCTTCCTCCCGCCCGTCCTACAGACTCCTCGTCACATTTCTGCCCAATAAACAGCGTCTGTCACCAGCAAAAAAACTTTACCTCACCGAGTGTTTCTGATAAAAAAAATCTCTGCGACGGTCAGCCCTCCAGACTGAGACTTCAGTGAACTTTACCCCGGAAGACATTCAGACAGTTATCGACAATCCTACTTTTGAATGTTGATTCATGCCTTAAGACGGATTTTCTGTGTATTGCAGCATACTTCAACATTTCTATACAAGAGCATGGTGTCAAAAGGGGCATCAGGAATAACGTATTAGAAAAATCAATTGAGTTAAATGTCCTTGTTGCCCCTGCCCAGCTTAGGGCTGAGGGTTCTTTTGATGATGTTCTGTCTGCTGCACCAGGTGTTTCCCCTGTTCTAGATGGCAAGGAGGAACAAGCTGTACTGGCTATGCCTCCAGGAAAGGGAGCTGAACATGAAGCTCCTCCAGTAACTTTGCCTCGTTTAGAGCTTTTCTCCCCAGAGTCCCATGGATCTAGCGTCGATGCTAGGCGGAAGATTCATTCACTGCTGAGAATAAACAATACTCAAATGAGTCCTCAATAAACAAATAAACAATACTCAAATGAGTTAAATGAGTCCACAAGTTAAGTGGCTATTGGCTAAGGATGATTCCATAGAGCAGTGGTTCCCAAAGTGGGTGGCACGCCCCCTAGGGGGGGCGCAGATCCATTGCAGGGGGGGCGTGGTATTGCGACAGGGCTAAATGAATGAAGCATGCTTGCACACTGCTAGCAAAACATGGACAAGTTTTTGACTGGGCTCCCACCTAAACGTAAAGCAGATGATGAACCGTCACCCGATGTGCTCCCAAAACAAGGCAAGGCAAAGACAAGAAAATATGATGAGACATATCTCGCCTTTGGATTCACCTGTACAACGGTGGTTAATGAAGACAGACCACAGTGTGTTGTGTGTCTCAAAATACTAGCCTGTGACAGTTTGAAGCCAAACAAGCTAAGGCGCCACTTGGAGACAATACACCCGGAGCACAAAGACAAGTCAGTTGACTTTTTCAGAAAAAAACTCATAAACTGCGGTGCTCAACAGTGTCGCTTTACTAAAGCTGCATCCGTGGCCGCAAATGCCCAACTCGCTTCGTATAAAGTTGCATACCGAGTCGCAGAATGTAAAAAGCCGCACACAATAGCTGCTTTTTTGGTTTTTTTTACCTTTCAGGGAATTGGTCATGTTTTAAAACAACATTTTGTCAGCAATATTGAATACTGTTACACAGTTTAAAAAAACCTGTTACTCTGAAAATAATAACAATGTTAAGGTGTTTTATTATCTTATTATTTATTTGTTATTCCAAAAGAGGATGTAGTTTATTGCATCTCACTTTTATTTGTTTAAAAGAAAGTAGCAGTTTGTGTTAATTACAATGTATGAAATAAACTGCAATGGAGTTTGAAAACCAGATATTTGTTTGCATATCCCCTTGGAGGGGGGGGGGACGAAAATGTTCTCAGCAACCAAAGGGGGGCCCAGCAGAGAAAGTTTGGGAACCACTGCCATAGAGGAACAAGAGAACCAACAAACAAGGAAGGGGCTGGGCTGATTAAATTAACCTCATTTTTGTCATTATCACACGACATTAGCCAGTTGTTTAATTTTACCTGCTGTGCTGGTGCTAGCACTGGTGCTGCTGAGTGCGTCAAACACACAGCATTGCTCGAGTATAATGCCGTGTTGTGTGGCCAAATGCTTGGACATAGTAGTTGTATTACCGCCTTTGGCGCACAGATCCCTCTTACAGGTATTACAGGTGACGATCCCCAAGGTGTCGTCCTTCTTTGTGAAATGCAGCCAGACTTTAGATCGTTTTTGCCGGGATGACATTTCTCCAGAGTGCATCACATGTAGCAGCTCAGCTCACCTCTGCTCTGCAGCTTGTGTGTGTGACGTCATCGCAGATTTGCGAGTAGGGTACGTTTCTTTACAGGGGCGGCGCAGCCCGGGAAGAATCAATAGCAGAATCGTAAAGGGTTTTTGTTAGCGATTCCAAAGAATCATTAGACTCAGAACCGGTTCCCAAACGAAACCGGTTAACGATGCGCATCCCTACCGACTACTGGTATGCAGGTTGGAGATAGAGGCTGACAAAGAAGTTCGATTAAAGAGCAACTAAACCCCTCAGTTTTGGATGACGTGCTCTAAGCTGGATATTCAAAAAATGCCTTGATTATGGGCGGGGATTCAGGAGTACTCTCCGATTCCCCCCTCCCCCCTCCCCCCTAACTGTCACCACACTCACACACAGGAAAAAAAAAGTTTTTAAAAAACATTTTTTTTTTGTTTTTATAGGAGGGGGCGGAGCTAACCGTGGTGGACCGTGACGAAAGCTGCCTCCAAAACGTCATCTGCCTCCATCTCAGCCAATAGGAAAATTTGATTGTAATAACCGGGTTTCAACCCATAGAGGGCAGTCACACTTACATTTTTACTACAAAATACGCCAAATTGAAAACTTCCACTAAAATGTCAAGAGTTGAACCAGAATCACTCAGCAACACTACTTCATACCCAAATACATTGGTTTTCAGCGGAAAAAAGTGGTTTGGGGGGTTTAGTTGCTCTTTAAAGAAGCTTGAAGTAGAAGCCATGAGAATTTCTTCTGGGCAAACTTTACCATACATATCTGAGAGACCAGCCCACTCTCATACCATCCTTTACAAACAAGGTTTTGACGTGAGCCAAAATATTGCTCACAGGGATGTAACGGTATGAAAATTTCACACATTTTGGTAATAGTGACCAAAATTATCACGGTTAACGAAATACCGTGGTATTTTTAAGATGTCTTCAACATGTTGAAAAAACACTGATACACTGATAAATTTAAATAATTTCACCAAGATTTATATTTAATAGATTTATCATATATTAAAATAGTCCAAGTCCAAAACCTTAACAAAACACTGCAAAATCAACATAAAACAAGTATAAAAGAATGCATAAAAACTGTGTAAAATAAACCTTAAATACAGTAGAATGAGATGTAGTGGCAGCAGCAGTCGGCTAGCAGATCCTCTCTGTGAAAAAAATGAATAGAACATGTCATTATTAAGTATTACTGTCATTGTTACTTAATACTAAGGGAGCAACCAACAGATCACAAAACTCATAATTTAGATCATATTATTTTTGTGAGAAACAGGTTGGAACAATTTTTAGATCAAAACAAAATGGATTATTGTACATTAATTATAAATACTCTATTTTGGCTCTTATCTCTATCTAGACACTTGTTATATTCACCATTTTCTATCTCTATCTCTATCTCTATTCTTTATATATAGTCTATTCTACAAATAATCCACAAGTATTATATATTTCTGACATTACTTATATATATATATATATATATATATATATATATATGTATATATATATATGTATGTATATATATATAGGCTGTCTGTCTCTCTGTCTGCCTGCTCATCTGTTGTCAGTGGACTCGGTCAGTCTGATTGGTCAGATGTCTGCTGAGCCACAGGTAGACGCTGCTCAGGTGAACGGAGCTGAGATGAAAGTCGGTGATCTCAGTCAGTTTGCGTTCACTAACTCAGTCCACCCAGTACGTGTTTGTCTCAAATCCTCCTCACTGCAGCTCTGCATCAATATTTGGGGAATTATTAGGTCGACTTTAAAAAGTGAAATCTACAGTTAATAAGCAGTTCAGATAACGTGCCAAATCACGGATCAATTTAGTCCAGTTTTACCACTATCTGGTCAGTTTACATTAGTGAGCAAATTAGACAGAGATAACTCGACATACACATACATCATGCACCTGAGCTTAAAATGAAACTCTCGCCAAAAAGCAACGAAGGCTTTATTTGTGATTGAATATGAGTCAAACCTTCGTGTAAATGCATAATTACAACGAAAGAGGCACTCTTAAGATTTACTGTAGTTTTGTTTTCGGGCAAGCTAATTTTCACTGGAATGCATGGGCACTGGCATGCTAGCATCAAAATCTCTATTTCTAAAACAGTAAGAAGTCTCGACACAACATGAAACTTTGCTCGTAGTATCACCAGGGTCTCTACACATGAACACGAGCATTGAAAACATTGTTTGTGTACGCAGAGTTTACTAAAAAGAAGGTTTTTGGCCTGCCTGTTAGGACCTGATGTTCAACCCTGAATCGGATCCTGAAGAAGGAGGGGAGGCTCCTGCAGAACCTCAGAGAATTCAGCAGTTCTACACTTCTAAATGGTTCGTCAACAAATGCCTTTCTATTTGTCTTGGAACGTAGCTAGCGTCTATCTCTAGAAGCTATGCAATTATATAATAAGCCTACACTACAGTTATAAGTAAACTATATGTAACGCCTTTAGTTACACATGCCGTGTAATCCCCAGATTTTTACAGTTTAACAATGTGTAGAGTTATACAGCCTAGTAGATTTCAGATGTAGTTGCTTAGTTTCACCAGCAGGTTGCGCATTCATCTCACACAAACGCTGGCAGGGCCTCTGATTTTCTTGTTTTTTTTCTCTGTTCTTAGTCTTTTCCATGCACCGATGCAGACGAGAGCACCATAGGAGAGACAAGCTAGTTTGAGAAAGTTGATAACGGCCTGTAATATTGTTAAATCTACTTCCGTACAAGGAAGTTCTTGCCGAACCTGACCATGTGGATATTGATTTTTATAGAGTGAAAATTCCATGAGTAAATGCCATGATGGATTTGCATAGCATGCTAGCGATGCCAACCACAGCGTATTGCTTGCTTATTTTATTGAATAAGTCTCCACTGTGTATAGTTATGTTTCTGTGATAGTGTTTAAAAGCCAACCAGAGACAGATGGACATGTGTGTTGAGGTTGAAAGTGTATTTTATTGTGTAATTGTGTGGAGAAGGGATGACATGTGTTGATTGCAGTAGCGCATGCTATACAGCTAAGAAAACCGGTTGTTGAGCTAAAACACACACAGCTGTCTGCATTTGAGTTACAGAAGATAATTCATTTCATTTTCTTGGGTAAAAACAACATGATTGAAAGTCATTCACTTCATAATTTGTGTATATTAAGCTGTGATGAGTGAAAGAAACCATTTAAAATTTATATACAATGTGTGTTGGCTGCTAAATAGTTATTATGCAGCTGTATATGATACTTTGTCATTGAATAATTCATGTTCATTGATTTAAGATAAAAAGATAATTAATACTGTACAGATAAGAGATTAAAAGATAAATACATGAAAAAGAGAGATTAACATGATGAGTAAGATTTTATTTAAAAGAAATGCTACTACTACTGCCCAATGCAGATTGGATCTGGTGGATCGTGGAGCGGGACGCAGGCCCATACGCGTGGAGGGTGTGGCGTAGAGCCCTGCGCGGGACTGTTTTCTTCATCCCGCTCCCGCCTGCTCCCGCTGAATTTCTGACCATTACCGCCCGCAACCGCAACGTGTGTTATACACTGCCGCCCGCTCCCGCAATGTGTATGTCCACTCCCGCCCGCACCTACCAAATTCTGAGAATTTATGCCCGCACAATAATAGAGATGCATTGACTTTGTGTCTTCTCCTGTCCCGCAGGAGAAAACACGTCGTTTTATAGGCTATTAATAAAGAGACTCATGGGTTTGTTTGTTTTGTTTCCCTGGGCTGCGTGTCTTTTGACGCACTGGTCAGGAAAAGCGCTCCTATTTCGTTGTTTTAATTTAATTTTTAATGAAATAAAGGCTGTTTTATATTCTATTCTCCTCCTCTGTATTTTATTTATTTTTCTACCTTGATATAATCACGCAGTGATTGAGGTTAAAGGGATAGTTCGGGTTTTTTGATATGAATCTGTATGGCATCCCCGTCAGCAGTGTCGTGTATCAACACTGACTTACACCCAACAGTGTCCTGTGCGCCGAGTTCTTGCCCGGTTTTGGTGCTGACGAAAGTAGTCCAGCAAGTTGGCTGGGGTCATGAAAATAAAGCCTTTTTCTTCTCAGAACAAATGTGTTCAAAAGAGTGATTCATTTGCATCACAAAACCGTTGTCCAACAAAAAAGTCAGATCTCATAATCGCTTGATGCTATTTTCTCTCGATATGTATCACTGCGCGCTGCCGCCAGCTGACAGCCGCGTTTTCCTGTCACAGACATTGCTCTGAGGCAACTTTGGCTTCTTGCCATAGGCTTCAAGGTGGAAACCAAATTGGCAAAGATGAAAAAGCTTTGTGTGATTATGTTCCTTCATGCCCAGGACAGAGGAAGAAACATGTTTTGAAGAGCTGCACCCCAGGTAAGAACAAGTGGTGTTTACAAGCGATCAGGGTATCAAGAATCAGCTAGTAACGTTGTGTGCAGCAAATCACTCAATGTCATATTACCAGTGACACTTCTACAAAACATAACATTATATGTAGACTGTTATTATTATTGTCAGTAACTACGTGGACGTGTGGATGATTTCATGTTTCTATGAGTAGTCCATGCTTCCAGTCACAGTATAGGCTATATGTTAGCTGTATACGAGTTTCCAAATGACGTGGGTGTCATTTGGAAATCGGTCAAAACATGACATGAAAATCACGAAGCTTATGCTTTATGGAAAAATATTCTGACTTGTCAGAAAGACAGTAAAGTGGATGTAGAGTATAATCTACTCTAAAAAAAAACTGTTTCTAAGTGGAATAATTGTACAGAAATCAGAAATGTGTGATATAATATAACTGTTCGCGTGTTTGTTTGTAAAACATGATTGAGATTCTATCTTGTAATCTACAATGCAAAATGTGATGTTATGTTTTCAAAGGAATGCACTCCTGTTGCAATGGCTGCAACAGCACAATCTGAGGCCAGTATTTATTCAAACCCTGAAGAAGTGGACCAAGCTTTTTCTGGACTCCCTCAGTCAACCCCTGTAAAGTCTAGATTTGACCATGAACACTTGAAAGTGGTTCTCACCAGCCCAAAAGAAACAGTTCCAAGAACAAAGCCATCAACATCTGGTACATACTTGGCCCTACCTCCCACCTGGACACAGTCACAGGTAAGCACAAATACCCATCCATCTTGTTTTGCATACATTTTGTCAGAATGAAAAGCTAACAATTTCACAAGGTCAAAATATGAACACGAGGCTCATTGCATACCATAAATGAGATCCACATAAATGCAGTCAGTCAGCCACTTTACTTTGAATTAGACTTCCCAGTCTTTTTTTCTTCTTCATTCAAAGTCAGGGAACTCGAGCTCAGTTGCATCTGAGACACTGGATACAAGCATGAATTCCATAGAGGCACCTTGTGCAAGAGATGACAGCACATTTCTTCCACTGAGTAGTGAATGTACATCCACAAGAACAGCTTTTATGGGCTTCCCTGCATGTGTTTTCTTTCTTTTCTGCTACAATAAACAACACAGGTATCCGAGGCTACTAGTTCACCGGCAATGGAGTCTGTTGCTCTCCGGAGGGGCCTGGATCGTCTGCTGGACTCTGGAGTTAGTGTTGATGTTGTTACCACTGACTGGGTTCCATCAATACGGAAGATCATGAGGGAGTCCTACCCTGACCTCAGACATCAATTTGACCCCTGGCATGTTGCAAAAGGTAGTATTACTGACACACTATACACTGTGTTTTATTATTTGTAATCTTCACGGTTGAACTTTTGCATATAAAAACTGAAATCAGTGAAGCAGTTGTAGAATTCAGACTTTACTGTCATTTTATATGACCTTTGGCAAG
>CAEMYA010000440.1:788682-810504 GCA_903131615.1 Diplodus sargus | reverse complement strand
GTGTGTGTGTGTGTGTGTGAGAGAGTGTGTGTGTGAGAGAGAGAGAGAGAGAGAGAGAGAGAGGTTTTGAGGCCTAGCTGCACCTCCTGAGGTGTGATGTTTCCAACCTCAAGGACTTTGTTGAGGGTCGCTCTGGTGGTGAAGCCAACATTTAGCTTTTCTCCTACCAGACAGAGAACAGAACGAGATAAAGCAATTTAAGTACAGGTAGTTTTAACAATATCTCAGAATCAAAATCACTTGTTATTCACCGAATGCATCATGTAGACACACAAGAATTTGACTTGGCAATCAGCAATTTAACTCAAAACTAGACAGACAAACAGTAAGTGCAAATAGATTCAGCAAGATATGCACAATAAGTGCAAGTGGTTGAAGGTATTCCTCTATTTAAGCATGCTATTTTACCCATAGACAGTCCCTCCAGAAAAACGCGATGATGCAATCGCCTAATTCAATGCATAATCAGGCAAAGTCCGCATATTTATGTGGGGGCTGCATTTTTTCAAATGCGCCGCACTTTCGCAGCATAAACTACAGATTTCCAAGCAAAATACGTGGGGCTTGCATGATTTCATGATCCCTGCATTTTCGTTGCAAAAAATTCACATATGTCTTAGCCGAAAGTTGAAAAATGTTGAGTTTACTTCGCACAAGAGCAGTCTTTTTCCCCTGTTGCCATGGGAAGCGACATGAATATCATCGAAAAGCTGCGAACCCTGCGATGAAGCTATGATGAAGCCCGCAAATCAGTCTCATTTGCCAACAAAAAATCATACTAGTTTAAAAAAGTATATTAGTAGTATGTACATTTACGTTACAGTAAGAGATTGCACTTTGCGCATTGGAAGCACTTATTTTGACAGAAGATATCTGTTTTGTAAAAACAGCAAGCACACATTTTATTTTTTATATTGTATTTATTCATTTTTACAGAAGTTGTAGCATATTCCTTTTGTAAAGCTACAGAACTTGCTTGATTCGTCAATGTTTTGTAAGTTTGAGCCATGTGTTTATTAAGGTCTGAAATAAAACAAGATGAGACATTAAATATTTCCAAGCACTTTGTGTGATGTAGTGTGCTGCTTATCATCGGAAGTAATAAGAGATGACTCTTTACATTAAGGTAGTAGCCTAGTGAGAACAGGGTGTTGGGGTAATCACAATTTTTTGCAAGTTCCCCCAATTTTATAGCATAAAATTGCATAAATATCCCACATATTCCATCGCATTTTTTAGAAAACATGCCGCATAATCAAGGATTTTTGCCTGCAACAATCACAAAAAAACATGTGTTTTTCTGGAGGGACTGCATAGACTACATATACATTGTATGCCTTCATACATTTTATGCCTTTTCCATCACATCAGAGATATCACCCAACTCATAACAACAATCTTCCCAAAAAAGTATATTTGAGGTCAATGAGCATACAGGTTTATCTCTTTATGTGAGACTTTAAAATATAAAATATAACCTAAGTGTCAGAATAGCTGCTGAAATTAGCAGGGATTCAACTGGCTAGCTAGGCTAGTTCACACACTCTGGTCAAACTGTTAAGTTAGCTAACATTACTGATTACCAGCTGCCTGGACACAATGTTCCCCAGCAACAGAAATCAGATGATGAGGTTACCTTCTGTACTCAGAGGAAATGGTCTTCTCCCATGTCGATCAGTCTGTAGTTACTTCGGCGAGACGTGGATCCCTGTGACAGCTGTCCTCTTCTGTAGCTAACGAGCGTCAGAATCGGGACTATCTAAATCTTACCCGGATACAGCAATGCTATTTTTTGATTGGCTGTTTGGTAGCTACATTCTTTTATTTGATTGGTCTGTGCGTGGCAGGCGCCTTCTGAACTCTGCAGGGAACCCGCTTGATTCAAACCTGTTCCACTGTTGTTAAAAAGATAGCGGTGCAACTTGGTGCCCGTTATCCTGGTAATTTCTCTGCGTGAGAAATACAAGGTGTGGCGTGTGAGCGTGTGAACAGGTTGAAATGCGTGTGTCTCACGCCCAATGTGTGAGACTTGAGAGCTTTGCAATAGTATTCACAAATAAATGCAGAGTGACTTGTATCTGTAAATTTGAATTTGTGTCTCAGACAAAAGGATTTGTAAAACACAAATAAATGCAGAGTGATTTATATTTGTAAATCTAATCCGTATCTGAGACAAACAGATTTGTATCTGTAAATTTGAATCCGTGTCTCAGACAGTATTAGTATTTTTCAGTGGAAATATACTTGTGAATCTCCATCTTTTGCTGTGGATCTTTTTGGGACTGTTTTTCCGTGCTGTTTTGTGTGACACAATTCACAACTCGTGTGTCTTCCGGTAGATGGCGCTAATGCAACATTGATATACGCTGTTATACTAAACAGAAGAAGAAGACCAAACCAAGTGCTGCCACTGGTTGCCTGCTTGATGAAGGGGCAGCAGCAGCATGGCTAGGTAGCTGCTTCCATGCTGCTATATTCACACATTATTAATTAGGAAAAGTCACTCAGAGCCATAACTGCGGTCAAGCCAGCCGTGGTTTGCGTTAGCTTGCTCAAATCAGCCGCACGTTGTTTTCTAGTGCGCGAATCTACTAACATTACGGTAATCGTAATGAAGCCGCTGTGAAGAGCTGCTGGTAGTGACTGTGGGTCAGACTGAAGTCTCATATCAGACCCATGAAACACATCAGACTTTTACAGTAATTAAAGTGTCCGCTCAGCTGTTAGTTACACCACAGAGACCCGCGGCCTGGACTGTGACCTGCTGCCTGGTAAGTTATATCTGCACTCATCCTATTTAATAATCCAGTTATCAGTGCATGTCATTATTATCATTAGTGGACCTGATATAGTATCACACTCATACCAAAGCGTTGACTATTAAGTCCAATAAGTCGGTCATTTTCGTCCAGTTGGCTAGCTAGCAGTTGAAAGTGGTTCTAATAAATCAGCGCTAGCTTTAGCTAGTTAGCTCGTTAGCTAACGTTCGAAGTATGACCAATAAAAACAATTCAGCAATTCTGGTTTGGATGAGGGACTTTTCCTAATATCAGTCCGATAGCCTCATAAGCATTTGACTACATTAGCTACTTATGTTAGGGTAACTTATAGCCAACAACTATATTGTTTATTAGTCTGTTAGTGCACAGACTTGTTACATTACATTTTCCTAGTCAACTCTACCACCAAATGTGCTTGGCCCATTTTATTTATCGACTTCAGTGCTTAAAATTCAAATTGCAACAAATTGTCTATAATATAGTTTTGCAGGTTGTGCCTTGTAATTCATGCACATTTTTTAAAAACTAGCTGACTGTTTTTTTTTTAAAAGCAGATGTAAAATGCATTCAGTGTAATACAAATTGTAATACATATAGTAAAGTATATCCTGTATTTCTCCTCTCTTTCAGGTCAACATGGAGTTCATGCTTACAACAACTTTTCCTCTGATAACAAAATTCATTGGACAACTGGACAGATACGCTGATGACCTGATGAGGGTTTTCTGTACCAAAGGAGGGTCTGCCAGACATAAAATCTGCACCATAATGGCACAGACGGCTAAAGTAGGTGTTTTTATGTGTCTTTTTTTTTTAGGTGTCAAGCAACAAGATGCAGGAGTGCTACTGGAATTCTCAGGAACTGTCTTTCTTTCTTCTCCCTCTCCTGCTCATCCTCCTCATCCTCTTCTCTCTTCTCTAAGGGCCCTATTTTGACGATCTGAAACGCAAGTGTCAAACGCAAAGCGCAAGTAGCTTTGTGGGCGGATCTCAGGCGCTTTTGCTATTATGCCGGTGGGATAAATGGCTCTTGCGCCCGGCGCAAATCTAAAATGGGTTGGTCTGAAGTAGCTGCTTTAGTCATAGGTGTGGTTTGGGTGTAACGTTCAATAAACCAATCAGAGCGTCATCTCACATTCCCTTTAAGAGCAGGCGTGCTTTGTTCCATGGCGGATTGCTATTATAATGGCGCATTTGCCAGGCGCACGCCAGGAGCGGTTCACAGCCGAGGAGACCGACGTTCTCGTCGGGGCTGTAAAAGACCGAGAAGTGGCGTCTTATGGGGAGAAATCCATCCAAACTAGCTTTGGTTAAACGGGCGTGGGAGGAAATTGCCATAATTTTTTCTAAGCCTGGCATCCCCATGACATCGCACATCGGGAGCAGTGCGCACGGGCCGAGCAGTGCGCAACGGCCAGCTGATGACGGAGCAGCGCAGACATCAAGGTGCAGAGGATCCAGACCCACTACACGCCGTGGCAGCATTGTCAGACCGGACCGCACTGCCCAGGATGCGGAAAGGTATTAATGCCCGTCTTGACCGGGTGGCGATGTTGCTGCTGCCTCTCAGGCGCACCGCCTCGAGTCTCCAAACGCACCACCTGCTCCTGTTGTGCCCCTTCCTCCTTCTCCCCCAACTCCATCTCCGTCCACCTGCTCCATAAGAGCACATCGCGCATTGCCACTCCCGGATACGCGTCACATATCAGAGGGTAAAAGAATTAGTTCTTCTGTTTAAATCTTTTCAACTTTTTTTTTATGGTTTGCAAAAACGGGAACTGCTTCCTTGTAGATGAGAGAAGCAAAGTGTTTGCATGTTGAGCACACCCTACATTATGGCCAAGCATGCGCCCTTAAAATAGCATCTGAATAAGCGCCACTGACTTTAGACCAAGTTTTTCCTGGTCTGTGGCGCAAGTGTTTTCTGAAACGTCAAAATAGCACCAGCGAACGTTTGCGCTGGAACACGCCTCCTCTTTTCACTGAACCGCCCCCAGGAGCGCAAAGTCATTCCCTAATTTAAGGACGCGCGTCTGTGGAGGGAAAACTCAGCTGTGCGCAGAGTGCAAAGTAGGAATTACACAAGCGCCAGTAAACAAAGTCACTTGCGCCGAGTGCAAGATAGAGCCCTGAATGTTAAACAGATTTGCAGGCCTATGTAACCCTCTTGTTCGGTTCTTATCAGTCGAGACACCACACAGGCCATCAGGTTCACGGGCTTTATTCTGATTGCAGAAAAACTGATGACAGAAAAACAGCTGGTGTTACTGAAGGTGACGGACACAAGTACAGCTCCTGCCCCCCACACACAGCGGACAGACATAGAAGGGGCGACAGTTGATCGTATAGTGGTTTTTTCACAGTATATATACATAAAAAATAATAATCCATTAATCATGTTTCTAAATAAACTATGAACCTACGGTGGCCCAGAGGTGTCGGGCCAAATACAAAAGCCACAACATGAATACAAAAGTCGCAACACAAATACAAAAGTCGCAACACAAATACAAAAGCCACAACACGAATACAAAAGTCGCAACACGAATACAAAAGTCGCAACACGAATACAAAAGTCGCAACACGAATACAAAAGCCGCAACACGAATACAAAAGCCACAACACGAATACAAAAGCCACAACACGAATACAAAAGCCACAACGGAAGTGACCAAAACGGAAGTAAACGGCAGCGGATGTTGACAATGCAGCGGATGGTTGCTGCCATTTTAGGACCCGTGTGCCGGCTGTCTCTGGGCAACACAGAGTCCAACTTCGTCGCAGACTTTTTTCCAGGCTCTCTCCTGTTTTGTCCAAGTCTCTGTGTATCTGGTTCTGTCGCGGAGCTCCTGAGCTCCGGTCTCTGTATGCGTATGGAGTGTGGTAGTATAGTACGGAGCTTTACTTCATAGTAAAGTACAACAGACCGCTGTAATTAAATAACAGACACATATTTTCATAACTTAGCAAGTAGTCCAACTTCCTCTATGATTTTCTCCAAGCACTCTCCTTTATTGTCCGGTCTCTGTATGCGTGTACGTCAGTATGGTGGTACGGAACTCGCGGAGCAGACCGGAGCGCTGCTATCGGCGCTGCAGCCCCGGCTCGGAACGACACAACAAGCGAGAAAAGCCTGCTGTTGTACTGTTGTGCTAACTGGGGCTAATGCTCCGTGCTCGGCGCCCCGAAGCTCGTTAGCTCCGTGCTACTACCACACTACATAGGCATATAGGCTCTGCAGTTCCGCGACAGAATCAGACATACAGAGACTTGGACACATCAGGAGAGAGCTTGAGGAAAAGTCCGCGAGGTAGTTGGACTCTGTGTTGCCCAGAGGCGGCCGGTTGCTGGACCGTCCAGCTCCGCCTTCCCGCAGGCTGCAGCCAATACCTTCTCTAATGAGATGCAAACCACGCTCTACTTGCCCCTCCCCTCAGGCTCCTCCCTCTCGACGCCAAAACAGTGACAGAAAGTTGAAACTGAAAATTAGTGACACTGAAAAAAAACTGACATTGTAAAAAAAAACTGACATTGTAAAAAAAATCTGTCACTGAAAAAAAAGTGACATGAAGAAAAAATGTAAAGATTGTCATTGAAAAATACAAAAAAATCCCAATAAAATAAAATAATAAGATTTTCAGATTTTAATTATTTTAACTAGTTTCTTTTTTCAGTGCCAAAACTTGTTTCAATGCCAATACAACTGTTTTCAATACAAATGTTTCAATGCCAATGTTTCCTTTTTCAATATTGGTTTTGTTTTCAATGCCAATTTTTTTTTTGGATGCCAAATTTTAATGTCACTGTTCTGGCTCCATAATATACTTCATATTATGCATGCTTGGTAATCTAGGAAGTACTAAGTCCAGCAGTTTATGAATCTTGAACTACTTATAGAAACTTTTTTTCTTTTTCTCACGTCGTCCTTTACTTTGAAATCTGGACGCATACCTTCCTGATCCCTTCAGCTTATTACCGGGAATAATTACTGTAAAAGTCTTGTATGTTTCATGGGTCTGATATGAGACTTCAGTCTGCCCCACAGTCACTACCAGCAGCTCTTCACAGCGGCTTCATTAGGATTACCGTAATGTTAGTAGAGTCGCGCACAAGAAAACAACGTGCTGCTGATTTGACCAAGCTAACGCAAACCACGGCTGGCTTGACCGCAGTTATGGCTCTGAGTGACTTTTCATAATTAATAAAGTGTGAATATAGCAGCATGGAAGCAGTTAGCTAGCCATGCTGCTGCTGCCCCTTCATCAAGCAGGCAACCAGTGGCCGCACTTGGTTTGGTCTTCTTCTTCTGTTTAGTATAACAGCGTATATCAATGTTGCATTAGCGCCACCTACTAGAAGACACACACGAGTTGTGAATTGTGTCACACAAAACAGTCCCAAAAAGATCCACAGCAAAAGATGGAGATTCACAAATATATTTCCACTGAAAAATACTAAATTGATATGCAAATGATGATATATAAGTTAGATGGCACAGATACAGATTCAGATTTACAGATACAAATCCTTTTGACTGAGACACGGATTCAAATTTACAGATACAAATCTGTTTGTCTCAGATACGGATAAGATTTACAAATATAAATCACTCTGCATTTATTTGTGAATTGTGTTTTACGAGACACGAGTCAAGTGACATTTTATGAGTCACTGGCGCCCTGCATTTGTGGATTTTGTGCGAAAACAGCATGGTAGAAGAGTCTCAAAAAGATCCGCAACACAAGATGGAGATTCACAAATATATTTCCACTGAAAAATACTAAGTTGATATGCAAATGATGATATAGAAGTTACAAGTTAGATGGCACAGACACAGATTCAAATTTACAGATACAAACCCTTTTGTCTGAGACACAAATTCAAAGTTACAGATACAAACCCTTTTGTCTGAGACACAAATTCAAAGTTACAGATACAAATCCTTTTGTCTGAGACACAAATTCAAAGTTACAGATACAAATCCTTTTGTCTGAGACACAAATTCAAATTTACAGATACAAGTCACTCTGCATTTATTTGTGAATAACACTGGTGCTGTTCTAACTCCATACTCTTAAATTATACTGAATCTCTGCCTGACAGTGACGACTTTTTAACTTTTTGATTTAATTTACTTTTTTATTTACATGTTTATTTCAGTATTTCCTTTATTTATACATGTATATGTTTTGTTTTATGTATATTATACTGTTCACATGTCAATATTGGATTTACTTTGAGAATTGCTCTCTCTCGGGTGGGGTGGGATTGTGGGAGGGATAACAAGTTCAAGGGGGAAACAATAAAAAAAATGGAAGCCCTCTCTGTTATATAGAACTGTCATGCTGTTGCCTATGAAATGGCTCCCAATAAAGAAAGTTAATTAAAAAATAAAAAACAAAATGTTAACACAGATGTTGACATTGTAGAACCTGTTGACAAAAAATGTTAAATTTTCTTAGTCGTTACAGGTATTTAGCCTATAGAAGTTTCATGAGCTGGTGCTGGGGCTTCCTTTAGCGGAAGATAAGGGTAGTGATCCCATCATGTATTGTACTTCGGTAATGTCTGAAGTTTCCTGACGCCCGCGGAAGATAAGGAGGCTTCAATTCCCCCCGATTGAATTTTGCGACATACCTAGCGTCGACCTCCTCCTTGTCTGGATGCTCATATTGTGAAAACAGGTCTGGCGGGATGTTTATCTGCAGAATCTCAGCTCTGTACGATGATGGGTTGACAAAGACCTTCTCCATGATCACGTCCATCAAATCATCAGCATACTCTGTGCAAAACACACACACACACACACACAGACACACACAGACACACACAGACACACAAACAGACATGACAGAAACAAAACATAAAAAAGTGCATCACTAGTATCATTTACTACATTATCCAACAACTGTTCATAAATTGATATTTTGCACTTCGAATTGTGTAGTTTCTCAGGTATTTAATGTTAAGGCAATCTAAAGAAATTCTGGATTTGCGTTTATGTAATGGTTTGAATTTATTTTGCAGCGATTTATGTCTTCCCCAGCAGGGGGTGACGTCAGGATCAGGTCAGACTCCTAAATGCAGGTAGGGAGGCCTGAGGCCAGAGAGGTAGGGCTGAGGCGATAAGTAGGCTCAGAAACAGGTGTGTCACTTCTTTGTCACACAGACAGTGTTTGGTGGCATCACCGCACGGAGACCTCAGAGATGCCAGTGGTGAGAAAACTTTAATTTAATCACATTGACAAATAAAATAACTTTAAGTTAGTAAATGAGAGATTAAAATGTTTGTGTTTATTTATTATTTAAGTACACAAGGCTTAAATGATCGTGTTTAATATTAATATAGTGGCACTGGTGGTTTGAGGTCTGACACATCTTAGGATTTATCTTTTATTCCCTTTCATTGTCCAATCATCTATCGTCAACCGCTTATCCAAAATCGGGTCGCAGGGGCAGCAGCTTCAGTAGCGAGCCCCAGACTTCCCTTTCCCCGGCCACATTGACTAACTCTGCCTGGGGAATCCCCAGGCACTCCCAGGCCAGAGAAGAGATATAATCCCTCCACCTGGTCCTGGGTCTACGCCTAGGTCTCCTCCCAGTTGGACGTGCCAGGAACACCTCCCTAGGAAGGCGCCCTGGTGACATACTCATCAGATGCCTGAACCACCTCAACTGGCTCCTTTCCACGCAGAGCAGCAGCGGCTCTACTCCGAGTCCCTCCCAGATGGCTGAGCTTCTCATCCTATCTCTGAAGGAGACCCCAGCCACCCTGCGGAGAAAACCCATTTCTGCCGCTTGTACCCACGATCTCATTCTTTCGGTCATGACCCATCGCTCACGACCATAGGTGAGGGGAGAGACGAAGATTGACCGGTAGATCGAGAGCTTTGCCTTCCGGCTTAGCTCCCTTTTCATCACAACCGTGTGGTGAAGCGCATGCACCCACTGCTCTGACTCTCCAGTCAATCTCGCACCCCATCATACCCTCACTCGTGAACAAAACCCTGAGGTACTTGAACTCCTTCACTTGGGGTAAGGACTCATTCCCCAGCTAGAGTAGGCAATCCACCGGTTTCCTACTGAGAACCATGGCCTCAGATTTAGAGATGCTGATCCTCATCCCTGCAGCTTTACACTCAGCCGCGAACTGATCCAGTGAGCGTGTAGATATACAGCCGATGATGCCATGAAGACCACATGATCTGCAAAAAGCAGTGATGCGATCTTCATGTCACCGACCTGTAGCCCTCCACACCACGACTGTGCCTTGAAAGCCTGTCCATGTATATCACAAACAGGATTGGGAACAAGGCACAGCCCTGGCGGAGGCCAACACCCACTTGGAACAAGTCCGACTTACTTCCGAGTACACGCACCCAGCTCTCGCTTTGAGAATATAGGGATTGGATGGCCCTAAGAAGGGACCCCCTCATGCCATACTCCCACAGAACATCCCGGGGGACCCGGTCGTACGCCTTCTCCAGATCCACAAAACACAGAGAGATTGTACTCCCAGGCCCCCTCCAAGATCCCTGCCAGAGTAAAGAGCTGGTCCGTTGTTCCATGGCCAGAATGGAATCCGCATTGTTCCTCTTCAATCTGAGGATCGACAATCGGCCGAACCCTCCTTTCATTGTTTAAACTCGTATCGACCATCTGATTTAGAGAAAGATGATTTGATTTGAATATAAACCATGAACACAAATATCAAGTTTGGAACATATTTGAATAATTAAAGTTGCTAAAACTAGTTAAAATGCATTAGTTTGAGTTAAAAGTATGAATTAGGTTAAACATTTAAGCATAAAGCATGATTTAAAATGAATAGGTTTAATAATATAAAACAGTTTAAAACCTATTGATTTTGTAAGATAGAATTGAAGTGATGCTGAAGTGAGAAAATGTATTAATGCATTTGATTAGTTCATTCTTCAACTTAATTAAGTTAATTAATCATTTAATCATGTTCAGGTATTAATAAGGCAATTGATTTTGTCCACATTTAATGACAGTCTGATTCTTTGTATATTTTATTTCAGGTTATCAACCTGCTGCTACTGCTACTGTTGCTGCATCCCAGTCGTGATGACTAAAAGAAGTAACTAAAAGCAAGCTGAGTTGTGTCCAGCGTTTCCTGTTGACCTCCAGGCCTCAAGCGAGTTGGGGCAGGCACTGATGCCAGGAAAATGGGAAAATTAACTAGACATCTAAATTAGTGATTTTTTGTTTATTTATTGTGTTGAAAGTACCGTTGTAGTACTTTGTGTCATGTACAATATAAATGTTAATTTTTTTTGAGTGGAAAAAATAAATTGACACTTACGGAAGGTTGCCTCAGTCGTCACTGGTTTTGGCTCCGGATCCCCTGATGATGTGGTGGCTTGTCCTCTATCAGCATTATCATTGTAATGCAGTGCAGCCAGGTAGCGTTAATTTGCCTGCACAGCATTCCCAGATATGGATAGACCACCCTTTTTGGAGCGAACCGCAGGATAACGCTGTGGACCGCCTCCAAAGAGTACGTCTGATGGTGGGGACTGAGTTTTGCAATGTCCTTCAGGACTGTCTTTTTGGTCAGCTCCTTCTCTAGATGGTAGAAGGCAGGAGTTGCTGAAAGACAAAAACATTATATATTACATCATATCATATTATTGGAAATGACAGCTAATCAAATATAACCAAACCAGTTGAATGAAACAAACCTGCTGAGAGCCATTTACTCTTGTCCCTTGTTCTGCGAATTGTATGAAGGCATTTTGGGAAGATGGGGTCCTCATGTGTATGAATATCCTGAACATGGTTCAGGAGAGACATCCATTTAGCCACTCTCCCCATGTTATGACTCGGTCTATGCTATAGTTGGTCCCTGTTTTCTCCTGTGTATTTACCTCTCCTCTCGTTCCAGATCCCCCCTTCCCTGCTCGTGTGGTTTCGTCCTCCTCCCTGATTGTCTGTGTCCACCCTGATTACTTTCACCTGGTTTTAGTGTGCGTGTATATATAGTCTTTGTGTTCCCCTGTTCGTTGCCAGTTTGTCTTCTTTTCCCTGTGCAGAAACATCCCAGCCTTTTGTTCCAAGCATCTACTAGTGTTTCCTGGTTTTGACTACAGCCTCTGTTTCCATTGACCTCGCCTCTGCCTGCTCCCTGCCTGATTTGTTTGCCTCTGCCAATTGACTGCCTGTACACCGACCTCCTGCTTCTGCCTGATCTTTGTCTGATTTGTTTGCCTCCACTGCTGGATTACCCGTGTACCAGACCTGCTTCTAAGTAAAGACTGTTACCTTGCCCCAAATCTGTGTTGTGTCATGCTATTGAGTCCAAACTATCGTTGTGGTTTCCCTGGTTGTGATAGAACGAACTGGCCATAACATGGACTCAGCCGACGCTGACAATATTAGCACTGTGCTCCGGACGCAAGGTGGCCGCATTCACGACCCTGAGGAGAGACTCACCTCGATTATGATGGAGATCCAGGGAATGGTCAGCCAGCAACAGAGCTTCCAGGCCCTCGGCGGTGAACAGATTCAATCCCTGAAGGAGGCATGCCAGCAATTGTCCAAAGGGATGGGGAACCTGCACACGGCCATATTGGTTCCTGCAGCCACTCCGCCCCTTGTATCAACTCATACTCCTGCTACGCCTGTACCTGCTCCCACACCAGCTCCGATACTTCACCTCTTTAATCTGTCGCGGTTCTCCAGGGACTCTGAGAAGTGCCGGTCCTTCCTAGTTCAGTGTGGACTTCATTTTGAAATGCAAGCTGAGTCTTTCCCGACAGACCATGTCAAGGGGGCATATATGATCCCACATCTGTCTGGCTGAGCCGAAGCATGGGCCATGGCGGAGTGAGCGAGAGATTTGCCGGTATTTGTAACTCTTTGGACAATTTTAAAGACGCTCTTTCCAAGATCTTTGATCAAACAACACCGGGCCGGGAGGTGGCCAGAGCTCTCATGGGGATTGGTCAAGGTAGATGTAGGGTGGGCAGACTACGCCATTTAATTCCGCACCCTGGCGGTGGACGGTGGCTGGAACTCTTTTTCTCTGTGTGATGCATTTCTGCATGGTTTGGCAGAGCACTTAAAGGACCAGTTAACTCTTTAGCTGTTAAAATAGATAAACGGCTCTTTGAGAGAGAGAGGGATAAGTCATAATCAGTTCCTACCGTCAGCCAGAGGGGGCAGTCTGCTGCAGCCTCTCCTTCGTGGCGTGCTCCCCCTCGTTTCATCCAGCGAGTCAGGTCAACAGCGCTCTCTGTGGTTCAAGAGGAGCCTATGCAGCTAGGAAGGACGAGGCTCGACCCGGAGGAGAGGCGTCAGCGTATGCAGGAGGGCCGCTGCATCTACTGTTCACAATTAGGGCACTTTATTGCTTTATGTCTGGTAAAAGGTCGGACACACCAGTGATAAAGAGGGCACTAGTGAGCCATACCCTTTCCTCGACTGGTTCTATGCGTCATCTGATTCAGGCTAAGCTGGTCTCTCCCACGTAAGAACTCTTCCTTCCGGTTTTAGTGGACTCTGGAGCTGATGAGAGTTTTATGGACTGGAGATTGGCAAAGCAGCTTGGTTTGAGCCTGTTACCTCTGCGGAAGCCTCTGGAGGCCAGCACTCTAGATGGTTGACTATTATGCAAGGTAATACACCACACACAACCTATTCAGCTCATCATGGCTAAAGATTACGCTGAATCTTTGAGTTTTCATCTGATCAACTCTCCATCTCATCCTCTCCTGCTGGGCCTCCCCTGGCTCGCTAAGCGCAACCCTCACGTCAACTGGTCGTCTGGGGAGATTTTGGGTTGGAGTAAGAGTTTTTTGTCTGCCTGCTTCCCTTCTGAGCCTGTTTCTGCACTTCAGTCCTCCTCCCATCATCCAGCTTCATCTAACACAGACTCCCTGGATCTCTCTGGTGTTCTTTCTTCTACCTGGATTTAAAGGATGTGTCTATCAAAGCCCGAGCTACTTCATTGCCTCCTCATTGGCCGTACGACTGCTGTATTGATCTGCTTCCTGGTTCGTCTCCTCCCAGAGGCCGACTCTACTTGCTGTCTGCTCCAGAGAAGGAGGCAATGCAAACCCACATTCAGTCCTCTCTGAAGGCTGGAATCATCCGGCCCTCCTCCTCTCCTGCTGGGGCACGATTTTTCTTTGTGTACAAGAAAGACAAGACTCCGTCCATGCATAGACTATCGAGGTTTGAACGACATCACCATTCGGAACAGGCACCCCTTCCTCTCATTTCTAATTTTTTCATTTCACTCCCAGTGGACATTACGAATACTTGGTAATGCCTTTTGGACTGACTAATGCTCTGGCTGTGTTCCAGGCATTAGTTAATGATGTTCTCTGTGACATGCTTGATAAGTTTGTCTTTGTGTACTTGGACGATATCCTTATCTTCTCTGCTGATGAACAGATGCACATGCAACATGTGCGGCAGGTACTGCAATGCCTCCTTGACAACCAGCTTTTTCTAATAGCCGAGAAATGTGAAGTTCTTGTGTCCACTGTGTCATTTTTGGGTTTTGTTGTGTCAGGGGACATTCAGATGGACCCAGCCATGGTCAGCGCCGTGGTGGATTGGCCCACCCCCACTAGCTGTAAGCTAGTCCAACAATTCTTGGGGTTTGCAAACTTTTATAGACGATTCATTCATAATTTCAGTACGATTCTCCCCAGGTTCCATTCCAGTGGAGCCCCCAGGCGGACCTTGCCTTTCGGAAGCTAATAGAGAGCTTCACCTCGGCACCCATCCTCATGCTTCCAGACACCAGTGGACCTGGGAGTTGGGGCGGTCCTCTCTCAGCGGTCCCAGGCCGATAACAAGCTGCGCCCCTGCGCCTTTCTGTCCAGACGACTCTCACCCAAGGAACAGAACTTTGATGAGGGCAATTGGGAGCTCTTCGCTGTCAAGTTGGCTCCGGAGGAATGGCGTCACTGGTTGGAGGGAGCTAAACACTCATTCCTAATCTGGACAAACCACAAGAACTTGAAGTACATTAGGTCTGCTAAGCGTCTCAACTCCAGACAAGCCACGTGGGCACTGGTTGTTAACTGATTTGACTTTTCACTGTCTTATCGACCCAGCTCCAAGAATGTTAAGCCAGATGCCCTGTCCCGCCTGTTCGACCAGCCCCAAAAACCCCAGCTGTATCCTGCCTCCCTCCTGCACGGTGGGGGCAGTCACCTGGGGAATCCAAGACAAGACAAGACAAGCGAATATCGACGCGGTTGTACCTGATGGTTGCCCCCAGAACCGGTTGTTTGTGCCTGTCTCTCTTCGTTCGCAGGTGATCCACTGGGTCCATACCTCCCTCCTGTCCTGTCACCTGGGGATCAAAAGAACCGGGTTTGTAATCAGACAAGGATTCTGGTGGCCCGTTATGGAGAAGGAGGTGAGCAAATACTTGTCTGGTGTGCGCCAGAAACAAAGTGTCTCTTCTCCCCCTGGCAGGGGTCCTATGCCCCCTTCCAGTGCCTCATCACCCCTGGTCTGACATCTTCCTGAACTTTGTCACCGGTTTGCCTCCCTCGGAAAGTAACACAACCATCCTTACTGTTGTGGATGGATTTTCTAAGATGGTTCATTTTTTCCCTCTGCCTAAGCTGCCCTCCGCCAAGGAGGTGGCGGAGGTAATGTTGCGGCATGTTTTCAGGCTACATGGGTTCCCTAAAAACGTGGTGTCAGACCGGGGGCCGCAGTTCACCTCCCGTTGGAAAGCCTTCTGCTCCCTCTTGGGCGCTATGGTCAGCCTCACATCTGGGTACCATACCCAGCCCAATGGCCAGACCGAGCGTTTGAACCAGGACCTAGAGATTGGTCTACGTTGCCTGGTATCACAGAATCCAGCTATGTGGAGCAGACATCTTATATGGGTTGAGTATGCCTACAACACCCTGCCCTGTTCTTCCTCTGGTCTCTCCCCCTTCCAGTGCGCCTATGGTTATTAGGGGTGTTCCAACAGGGGTACCTCACGATTCGATTCGATTACGATTATGGGAGCTTCGATTTTTCGATTCTTCGATTATAACGATTGTCGATTCGATTCGATTATTGGTGCCATGATTTTTTGATTATTGCTATTTTTAATGCTTTTTCCCATACAAGATTGATTTTGTCTTCATCTGTGGCTAAATTTGTAAATAAATAGCCTATCAATTAACTCAAAAAGCTGCCATAGGGAACAAAAGTGCATTCTTTCAAATTAAATAATTCAACTTATTCAGTCTGGAATATGGATAGGATAACTTAACAAAAAAGCTGCTATATTCCAAGGGAACAAATTGCATTCTTCTGAACAAAGTGCATAATTCAACTGAACTCATGGATTAAAGCAAAAAAAATCTTTTGACTGAAATGTTTTTTTGAGCTGTAGCCAAGTCATATTCCCAATTTGTATATTTCTGAAACACGTTATTTGACACGTTACTTGACACATGCTAAAAAAATAAGATAAGATTTATTTTACAGCTTCGCCCCACACCATGTTCTCTAATGCAGACATCAAGTTTAAATATTTGACCAACAGTGTTTTACAGGAGGATGATCTGAACAGCTGTTCTATTCACAGTTAAAATGTTTTTTGTCTTTTCGTAGCAATTTTCAATCTAGGAAATCAAACTGTGCCTTTTTTTTGCCAAGCTTTTATTCTTTCAAATAATTGACCATCTACAGAACTTTTCAGCAAGCTATTTTTCTACTTCTTCTCATCATCATTATCATTAATTATTATTAATAATAATACTGTTTAAAGTGAGCATCCTCTCATTTAACAGAAAAATACATCATACAAACAGCAACTTTTGCAGTCTTGTCAGTCTGATGGCGAGTTATCACCTTTCTGTCATCATTAACATACTGTTAGTAATCAAAGAAGCTCTGAGGCTTTACATTTGTTCTATGTGTTATAATACAAGCTTTCTGTAATGAGCTACAATCAGGCAACATTTATGATTTTGTACAGTCAAACTAACCAAAACCTTCTTAATGATCGTTATAAAGTTTCAGGGCGTTCCTGTAACCATGGTAACTCACGGTGTCAGAGGGGAGGGAGAGACGCTGAATGAAGCCGTTTACACAGATACACTGCAGACAAAGTCCAGACTATAGTTGTTGTTTCACACATGTAGCACACAACAGGAGACTCTCCGTGTCTGACGAGTTCTCACGTGTTGACTAAACTCAAACTAATTGGTAATGTAGCAGCGCGACGAGTCCTTGCTAGCTAAGCAGCTAAACGTTAGCGCCGCTAATGTGAGTGTGACAGTCTGTCAATAAAGATCAGCCAACACTTGTTCTCCTCTGATCTACATTGATCTCATAAGTCGCCTCTGTGAAGTTTGAATGACGGAAATCCGTCGTTGCAACGGAGAACTTTAATCCATGTGAACTTATTCAGTCTGGAGCTTCAGTACAGTGAGGTGAACACAACACAAACACAGTAGAGCAGAGTGGCACTCACACTATTGTTGGGGGAGTTTGTAGCGCGGCTCCATGGTACCGAAACTAACGTTACTGCTCCGTTTATTGTGGTCCCACTCACTAAACAGTCCGGGCGGTGCACGCGCTGCGGTTCCGGTCACGTGTTTTTTGTTCCGGTCTTGCAGCAAAGCATCAACGTTAATTAATCGATGCCAAATCGTCACATGAGGCATCGCGATGCATCGCCACATCGATGAATTGCACCCACCTCTAATGGTTATCAGCCACCGTTGTTCCCAGTCTTGGAGGAGGAGGTCAGCGTTCCATCAGCCCAGGCCCTCATTCGTCGGTGCGATCTGTACTGGGGTCTGTCAAGTTCTGCTTCGAAGCTCTGCCAGGTCCAAGAGAGCAGCGGACCGCCAGAGAATCGTGTCATGGAAAAATTTAAAACAAGAAAAAGAAAACAGTAAAATTTCATTTGTCCCGCCCACCTGAACCAACTGGAGATCGACAACAGTGTTGAGGTTAACAGTAACCAAACACTAAACTAACTAACTAACTTACACTAAAATCTAGCAGGACTGCTGAAATACACACCATCCGTTTCAGCAAACAAACTGAAAAGTGATTATACACATTTAGACAAAGATATTTCTGTAACTCACGACATGACTGTTGACTCTGTCAAAGCTGTGACCAAGTCTTCAGGGTCATAGGTTGTATCCAGCCCTTGAGAAGCCATCATTGAGCTGCCCTCCTTTAATATCACTGATGGAGAAAGTTCCCATAAGAAAACTGTCTCTTATGTTTTTAACCCTTACATACTGTTTGGGTCAAATTTGACCTGTTTAGACATTTGACAGCAGTAAAAATACTTCTTTTAGCTTGAAATTTGATGACTTTCCCTAAAGTGACCCAAAATACACAAAAATGAAAATATTTAGAAATGTCATACTTTTGTACAGGTGCTACAAATTTTTGTACACTGAGGCTGTTTCGGGTCACATTTTACCCGTATCTGTTTAGATAGATTATAGATCTACCAGTGTGGGTCAAATCAAGGAAAATTGTTGTTTTAGGGAATTTTGAAACTGTAAAACTATACAGGGTGTGATGACCCCTGCTGTTGAGGCAGCAGCCTTCTGATGTGACTTGGGTTTGTGGGAGGAGTCTGGTTGACCAGGGACACCTGGGCCCAATGTCCTGAGATTATAAAATCCACTAGTCATTCATTCATTCTCTCTCTCTCTCCTCTCCAGCAGACGTCCCACAGGGTGATGTGGCAGCCGTAGTTTTCCTGAGTTCCCTTATTCTCTGTTCATGCACTTTACAACACACATCCATTACTTTCTACACACATGCACATCCCACACTACTGATAATACTGATGTTCACATCCCATCTATTGATTATTTTTCCTTCATTGCACATTTCGTTACTTCTGTTAAATAAATATATTTTGTTAAACCTCCTTAAATTCAGTGTGTCTCCCGTTTTGTCATGGCCCAAAGAGCCAGGTCGTGGCATTCTGTGTGGGACAGTGGTGACAGTGGCTCAAGGGGAGCTCAAGAACTGCCTGTGTTCCTACCAAATTTGCGAAAGACACCTGCTGGTCTTAGACGGGGCATGGGGGAACCTCGAAACAGTGAAATAGTAAAACAGCATAGGAGTGATCATATGCACAACCCTGTGACAAGAGTTACACCAGGAAGTGGTATGATGAATACTAAACAAACTAAGGTTGTGATGTGTCTGTGTTGTGTAAGTCTACCAGAAGCTCTCCTATCAACTGACTATTACTATATCTAGCTTGAAGCAACATTTTAAAGTTACACCTTTAATCTTCTAACTTATATAATTGCAATCAAGTGTTTTGCTGATGAATAACATCTCTGTATGGCTTTGTGTATCCTGGATAAACTGTGGGGTCGCTTTATTCCTCTCTGATCATCTGCACTTTCTGACTGTAGAGGAGAATCAGTCCATGGCGGGCCCCCTTAAGTGGATGAGGACACAACAGGATGTGAGGAGTCACTGAATAGTTTGATTAGTATTAAAAAAAAATATGTGAAAGATATGCTGTGGTCTTCAGTCACCACCACAGTCGCCAAAACTTCCTTTAGTCACTGACAGCACCTAATAACATGTCCGTCCATTTAATCTGTACCAACCTCTGTTACAGTATGACTGTACTCAGAAGCAACTGTTTGATAATCCAGACACCTAGAGAATAAACTGTATTAACCAGAAAGGACATTTTTATTCACTTATTATACTCCGTGATCTATACAGTGAAAGGAACTGCTAATGTCTTTATTTATTTAGAAATCTGTTTTATTTTCCCTGTTTTATTTGTATTGTTATTGATAACATAGCTATGAAGGCTCAAACTTAAATTGTACAATTTGTAGTGAAACGGGAGGGCCTTGATTAATCACTACAGATATTTTGAATAACTTACAATTTATAGAGAAAGTTAGATTTGTGTGCTCTGAATGTAACTTATAAAAATAACTACACCAAGCACTCTAGAGGTTTTCCTTTTGCCTACATGTTAGTAAATGGACATCTTTCTTGTCGTGGCGAGGGGTTTCGGTCAGGACCCAAAAGCAGGGAGAGCAGAGGCAGTAGTTGAAAGTTACAGGCTTTATTGACAAGGGTTCGTAGAGAGAGGTGGGGGGAACGAAGTGGAGCTCGCCCGGCTGGCTAACAGGCAGGCAGACGGGCAGGTGGGCAGGCGGGCAGGTGGATCGGCTGGCAGGCAGGCAGGTAGACGAGCTGGTGGACAGGAAGGAAGGTGTAGACAAGCTGGCGGGCTGGCCAGCAGACAGGGGCGGAGAGAGGCGCTGGAGTCCTTCTGCCAAGAAATGGAGACACAGGGAAAATATACTTGTGAGACGGGACTCACTGACGAAACAATCATTCAGTTGAGTGTAGAAAAAAAAACACTTTGATACGGCCGTACAAAAACTAGAAATACAGCTAGGAGCCTTGATTCAGTCACCGTAACTGATGGAACAATTTGGCGTGGAGTTCGGAGTGGAGACATGATTGGGCTTAAGTAGCAGGGGATGCTCTCCACTAGAGCTGATACAGCTGGCACGCCCACGGGTCCAAATGCCGGTAGACGGGAGCCGGTGAGGGAAGAAAAGAGGGGGGAAGACAAATGGGGCAAAAGCACAAAAAACCCCAAGACACCTGACTGCCCCTACTCAGACCATGACAGTTCTCTTTTTTTTTTTTTTTTTTTACATTTTATTGGCCAAATGATTAATGAGACAATTCCACATTTGTGCAGGATGGTCCATGGGTATTCCTTTAATGATATTATCTCTGAACAGGCTTTTTGTCCGGGTAATTTCCTGAAAGTATTCCATGTGTTCATGTAATCAATGATCCTGGAGCTGATTGTACGAGCTCTGCTCAAATACTGACTTTCACTGTGTGAATGAGGAGTAAAACTGTTTACACTGTCCCACTATATCAAGCAGCTGTGACAAACACTGGAGCAGTACAGATCAATGAGAAAAGTCGATAAAGCTGAACATGTGCACTCAATATGCAGAGGGAGACTCTGAGCTGTGTGTGTGTGTGTGGTAGTCTCGGGTGTTTGAAGGAAGTGTCTTGGTAACACACCCTGACTATATTCATAGTCAAAGCAGTCCAAACTATTCATAGGCATCACTGGTGCCCATATTTTATGTTTCATGATCATCCTCCCAGAACATTTTTTAGCCATGCGTTGACTAAAGCAGCTCACATCATTTATTGATGCATTACAAAATTGTAGCCTCTTCAACCACTTGCTACACACTTGACATATATCAGTGTATTCCACTGTGGGAGTGCACATGTGTGTCTGCAGTCTTGTGGCTATTAGCTCCAGTGCAGTAGTGCACGTGTTCGTGTGAGCGCATAAATATATGTGTGGTATATGTTGTGTGTGTGCCTGCTTTGTAATGCACTGGCAGGTACAGTAATGTCACCCTCGGCTGATTCCTTGTCGAATGTGATGATAGACGAAGCTATGCATTTGGTTTTACAGAGGAGGCCTGCTGCTGCAGCTGGTCACACACTTTGAGTCTCAGCCTGCTCATTCCACTCCGCCCTGATTAGCTGCAGGCTTTAGCTTGTCGTTAAAATGATAGCTGTGGTCTTTTGATGTGGGGGTGTATGAGGTACTTTTCCCTAGTCAGTGTATTACCCGCAGTAGATGACCGTCAGCTATCCCCGCGTGGAGAAGCAGCGCGTAGCACCAACAGGGAAGCAGAGCATTATACTATTGAACTTATACTACATGAGCATCTACCCCAAGGCCTAAACTAGTAAAGTTTTTTTTTTTTTTAAACTACAGTTACAGTGGGACACCTCAGTTAGAAAAAGTGGAATGAAATCTGTTGGTGCAAAATATAAGAAATTTTTATTTTTTTTTATTTACTGAAATTATCAACAGAATGTGAATAAATATAATTTTCGAAATTAGGACATCTATGTGTGTGTGTTGAAGATATATCTAATGAAGTTAGCATGCTAACTAGGTAGCCCCTGCCTGTCTCAGTCCAAAGCTCCTGTGCTAGCAGGTCAAACACCAATCCATCCCTGGTGCTACAAGCTT
>CAEMYA010000440.1:737519-767083 GCA_903131615.1 Diplodus sargus | reverse complement strand
GGTGATACGAAAATTCAACTTGGCAGTGTTTACAAATTACTTTGGTTCTGTCGACTCCGCCGTCAGGAAGAACTTTAAAATGAAAATGGCCATGTAAGAGTTCCATACCCTTCTCCATGTTTGTCTATCCGCCAATTCTTTTATTTTCCGGTTCCGCAGCAGTCAGCAACAGACTTTTACAAAATAAAAGCCTGTGAGCAACAGACTTTTACAATGATAAAAGAAATAATAAAACCTGCGCTAATGCGCGATAAAATAATTGACGGCGTTAATTAATTAATGAGTTAATGCGATAATAATGAGTTAACTTGCCCAGCCCTAATATATATATATATATATATATATATATATATATATATATATATATATATGATAAGATTAGATAATAAGATATATTAAGATAATCCTTTATTTGACCCACAATGGAGACATTTAAAGCGTTGCAGCAGCAAACAGCAGTGTAGGAATATAGAACCTAAGTACAAAATTTAAAAATAAGTATATGAAAAACCGAGTTTTAAAACCAAAACACAGCTGATCACAGCAGTCAGTCCTTCATTTCATCCGCGGACATTTAGATGAACAACTGAACAGCTGCTGAGATCCAGGAGCCTCGGTCTCTGTAGCTGTTTTGTTGTGTTAGCTTGATGTTATGTCGGAAAGCTAAGGATGGTCGCGTCTTTCAAATTAAAAGCCCCCCGCTAAGACCCCAGTTCTAAACTCTTATTTTGAAGACAAATTCTATGTCACCGTTCACAGCCCAACTTCCAGCTTCACGTCACATGTTTACGCCTACCTCAGAGGCGGCTTTTGGAAAAGTAGGAATATTATGCCTCGGTTTTAGAAAGACGGGCCGGCAAATTGCCGCCCTTACCTTGGAGCAAATGTGCCGCCTTTTCTATCTAAAGTTTGTCACTAAGGGTGACACAGAGCCGGCGCACAGCACGTCACCAGGGCCATCAAGCACCACTTCATCTGTAAAAGGCTTGTTCCATTGTTGAAAGAGGCTGTTCATTTGATTTGTTCCTACTAATAAAGGTTGTAAACCCAAATGGCATTTCATGATAGAGTCATTTTGTAATGGGGGGACTCAAAATAAAATTCTGCTTAGGGCCCCAATTTGGCCAGGGGTGGCCCTGTGTCAGAGTGATATCAATCTTTTCATAGTGTCATTTATTATTGTCTAATAAAGACCAGGTGTGTTAGCTGATTAGTCTGTCGGATCTAGAGATATGATGATGTTACAAACCCTCCACATCACGTAAACAGCTGCGGTTCCTGAGAAGTATTTAGACCAGAGAAAGACAGTAACTACTGATTGCAAAGGCTTCTTTAAGAAAAATTCCCGAGAATTTACTTTTTTTTAGTTTTTGTAGGTCATCCATAATTCATTATTGTACTTTTTAATGGATCTATTGCATCCAATTGAATGGCATATTCTCCATATCAATAAAATCTACTTTGTATTGCTTACTGCAACATGAAATCATATCTGTTTAATTTGCCTGTCCTCACCAGGTGAATTGAAACATTGATAATTTCTTCAAAAAGCTAAAATGACTTAAAGGTTGTGTGAGTGATCCTGGAGAAAAATAGTTGACTCTTGTGTCTGATTCTGACATCATCAAATGCAGAAGCTTTGGGTTGGTGGCTTGGTCAGAGCCAATGCTGCCCCTGATTGTCATATCCCAACAACCTGGGAATGAGACTTAACAATTAAGCATGTTTAGCCCATAATCACTTGCTCGAGGCAATGGTTGATCAAACTGAGAGATAAAAAAGAGTATTATTTGGAGGCTTAAAACTAACCCTAATTTGATTTGCAAGAATCCACCGCTCCCGGTAGAATACAACCAATCAGAGCCAATGGGAGTCTGAGAAGTGTCAATCACTCTCGTGCATACGCTGCTGGCAGCCCCCCTCCCTCATGCAGCATGTACTGGGCAGTGCCCCTCCCCCGCACAGGTGCAGTGCCTGCTCTTACCTGGTCAGATACTTTTAAGCCCAAACTGTAAACAATGGTGGAGAACAGACAGCAACAGAGCCGTAAAATGCACCACAATGCCCACGTCAAAGAGAAGAAATAAAAAGACTGACGAAGAAAAGCAGTGTAAAAAGGAAGAATTGGACTGAGCCAGAGAGAAAACAAGGATAAATATCAGAGCGTTTCAGAGGTGGAGGGAGCTGCTGGATTTGTAAGGACTCAAGAGCGATGCAGAGTTTGCTGCTTTTCTTTTAATTTTTTTGTTGGCCTTTATGGCTTTATTGACAGAATAGCTCAACAGGTGACAGGAAACAGGATGAGAGAGAGGGGAAGTGACACGCAGCAAAGGGCCCCAGGCCGGGAGTGGAACCCAGGTCTGCTGCAGCGAGGACAGAGCCTCTGTACATGGGAAGCCCACTCTACCCACTGAGCTAAACAGCGCCCCAAGTTTGCTGCTTTTCTGCTGGACAGGTAAGGACCCCTGCTTGATATATATTTCATTCTATGTTTTAACCACAAGGCTATGGTGGCGGTGGTTACAGTGATACTCACAATAGCGCATACAGCTTTTGGAAATCGAAAGCAGCACATTAACTAGTCATCATCATGGGCAAGAAAATCAGTATAGTCCCTGAAAACCAGCTCTCGCCTAAATTGTGCAATGGCAATGTCCTCAAGCAAGGCCAAAGCAGCCATTTTATCATGTGGCACAGCCACAGTAGCGACAGCCATGGCCACATGACCCAATCAGAGAAACAAACACATGGCTCAACTTTAGAAGCAGCTTGTTATTACCTATATCAAGTTCGACAATGACCTCTCTTGCCTGTAATAATTATTAACGCATGTCTTTAATGCAAATTCATTGCAATATAACAATGAATTTGGTAAATACATTTTTGCTGTAACTTACAGTGACTGTGGGTGATAAAGACAGGATCATAAAAACCAAGAGCCATGATGCATTTTCTTCAATCATTGTCTCATTAAGAAACTCAATATTTCTGAAAGAGTAACTAATTTTAGTACAGTATTATAAGATAATACAAATTCATATCAAATGTATGCATTTTTTCTACCCTACTTAGCACATATACAGATAGCAATGGACAGTGTCCGTCCAACAGAGCTATATGCACCATAAAGTTTTAGAAGCCAGCCACAGTGAAGATAAATACAAGTATACAAGTTTACAAGGTACATTGGTTGTCAATTTTTAATATTGGACCTCTTGGAGTGTCCCGTGGTCTTTGGCAGTGGGGTGGTTCCCATACTGGGGGGTGGGACCTAAATGTATCAAACTTGTTCCAGCACGTCCCACAAATGTTCAATCAGATTGGGTTCTGGTGCATTTGAAGGCCCAGTCAATGCCTTGTGTTCCTGTTCCTGAGCAGTTTTTGTGGTGTGTCAGGGTGCATTGTCCCGCTGGGGGGGTCACTGCCATATGGGAGTGCCGTTGCCATGAGGAGGTGTACTTGGTCCACAACAGTGTTTGGATTGGTGGTGCGTCAAGTGGCATCTGCATGAATGCCAGGTCCCAAGGTTTCCCAGCAGAACATTGCATTATAAAGAGATGATCAATGTTATGCACATCACTTGTTGGTGGTTGTTGTTGCATGTTGTTGCTGATTGATGTATATTCCTCAAGACTGATGTTGCTATCCTGCAACCGGCAACAATCTGTGCACAATATGTGCAAACCCACTTAAACAAGCTGACCACCTGCTCAGTGTTTAGTTTTACTGATTTATTAGAAAACAAAGGCTCTTGCATAACTGACCAAAAACTTAGAGAAAAAGGTTATCGCCTGTCCACTTGATTTCTCCCTGTGAGTGTGCTCAGTAGTAATTGCTTGAATATTTACTAACTCATGAAATGTATTTGCCTGGCCTCCAACCAAATGTTTTCTACCTTTAGAACAAGACAAATATCAACAGGCTATGTAACTTGACATCAGGCATTTTGTTCTGTGAGGTAAAGTAGAAGAGATGGTCAGCTCAGAGGTCAAGACGAGATCCTTTTAATACCTTAAAACACCAAAGTTATGAATAATCTAACCAGTTGAGGCAGCTGTAGTTCAGAAATGTTGACCTTGTCAAAGCAGTCTGGTGGATTTAAAGAGAGCACAGATGGATAGAACTAGGGAGGACTTCACTCTGCTACATCAGCTGGCTGGCTGGTACCGCCAGCGCTAAGAGCAAATAAGACCCGCTCAGCGAAGTCACGACTCACCATCTTCCGCAAAAGACTCGAGACTCATATGTTCAGACTTCACCTCAACCCCGCATAGCATGAGCGTCTGCTAAATGCCCTAAATGTAAATGTAGATTTTGGAATGTATTTAGGTACGTATTTATTTCTATCTTTAGATCTGTATCTACGTATTTCTTCCAATGTTTATTTCCACAGATATATTTATTTCTGTATTGTCTTTTTAATGTCTTCATCCATTTCTACTTTATTATGTAAATATATTGTCAAATTGATTTTCCTTGAGTTTAATGGCATCTGAATTTATCTTTTAATTATTCATTCATTGCTTAAGTTATTTCTGATTTGGTAGTTTTCAGTCTATCATATATAAAGCAGTTCCCCATGTTTTAAATCCTATATAGCAGTCTTTCAATGCAGGCAGCAATTCAGGTTACTCACCCCATGTAACCATTGTCTTTATCATTCTGTGTCCTTTTCAATATACACTACTCAAAAAAAATGAGGGAACACTTAATTGTCATAGTATCACGCAAAGTAGATCTATGTATATAGAACAAATAAAAAACACACTATATAAATGTAAACCACAGCTTTCACATTTTTATGTTATATGAACACTCCTGCACAGAGTATTGCATACATCAGTATTCCTTTAAGTGCTCAGGAGCTGTAACAGTACTAGTTCAGACCTGCCAAACTTGAAGAAATTTTATGAGTTCAACTGAACTGAATTGAACGCGTGGAGCATTTGGCTAGGAGGGGCAGGTGGAGGAGGGTGTTAAAATGCAGCGCTCTGATTGGCCAAAAGCTTTTCACTCCATTTACACGCAGATGGTTGTGGCTCAGTGGCAGAATCAACTTCGTAGATTGAACTTGCATAGAAACTGAAACCGGCGAACTGCGAGATGCAACAAAATGCGTACAAGCGTACTTAAGGGTACAAATGCGTACCGGTTACGAAAAATGCGTACATGTTGGCAGGTCTGCTAGTTGGATTTAGTGATCACATTCTCCCAGCTGTTTTGGGAAAGACAGAGGCCAGAGTTTAAATTATTCATGCTAGTTCAGACAGGATTTTCAACTTGAATTTTAAAAGAAATATTGGAAAGTTGCCATGGCAAAATATGTAATATAACAATATGTACTCACACATTAATTTAAAACAGTTAATGAAGCACTTTATGGACAATAAGCATGGATATCTACATTGACATCCTTACAATAATGCTTGAAGAGTCATAGTCCATTGCCAATCCAGTGAGAAGGGTTTTGTCATCTTGAGAGGCCTTGCCTTGAGAGGAGTGCTTTGAAAGTATGAGGGCTGCAAACCCTGCAGAGTGCTGTGTTTATTCTATAAGGTAAGTTCACACTCAAGGTAAGGTAAGTTCACAGCCCTGGGCTTTGTAATTTAATGGTGAGAATCTCACTCAGTACCTTCATGTCTGAGATGGTAGAACTCTTTAATGGCATTTTCAAACTTGTTAATAATAATAATAAACATGTCCTGTTTATTTGGCCCTTACTTCTATTCCCCTCTTTGTTGATTTGTTTGGGAACATCTGGACACAGCAATCATACTTTATAGCTAATAAAAATACCACACCAAGAGTCTTTAGAGGAAATGCGTTTGGTCCCATCGCAAACAAATTCTCTAGCAGGTTGTTTGTGGGAAGAACATGATCAATTTCTGACCCATGGGGATGTGGATGAGGGAAATCAACAGTTGCTAGCCGCTAGCCAGAGAGTGATCTAGGTCTGAACTAGACTAGCAATTACGCATGTTGCCATATGTTAAGCTAGGGTGGGTACGACTATAGAAACCAGCAGGAGGAAGTTAAGTTTTAAAAGTATCAAACAGAAAAAAATCCAACCTCCTTCCTTGACGCTCATTCTTTCGACACACATGAACGCACACTGCCCGACTACACCAACACTGACTGCTCTGTAGTTCTCACTGGCCAGCTGAGAGATCTATGTAAGTGGCTAGCTCAGTTAGTTCCACAATGTGTTCATGGGGGAGTGCACAGACAGATTGCATGCATGGTAGGTATGTAGACAGACAGGTAGCCTGTCCAGTGTTTTCATACCATCAGAATGAGACCTCTGAGCGGACTTATTAGTGGCTTGTAATAGCCACAGATACTGGATTTTTTTCTTTTGTTTGTCAGAGCATTCATTTATTGATGACTGTTGGGATGTTAAGAGAAACACCTCTACAATAACAACCATGGTTCATGAGCTATGATCATAATTTTGCTTTAACCATAACCATTACCTTACTTCTGCTGCCATGGTTGGATGTTTTAAAATTGTATTATTTTTAGAGACATTGACAAAGGAGATTAAAAAGTATCTCTTAATGTACTTCAGAGATTTCCAAATTATTCCAAATCTGCCAGCTGGTAGCCACAGTAAGGAGGTAATGACAAAAACATGAAAGAAAGAAGAAACACATTGACAATCCTCAGTGCTGTTGTTTCAATGCAGACTGGCTGTATTCACTCTCTGCTTCTTTTGACACCTGTGGTGGCTTAGCAGCTGCCAGTTACCTCAGCCTCCACAAAGATGCCTCTTTAGGATAGATGGCTCATCAAGATAAATGACAGGTGCTGGAAAGAAGACTTGACCAACTGAGAAGAGGGAAGGTGAGACTAACAATATGGAGTTGAACACAGCAGCTTTGATAAAAGGCCAGTGGGCTTGGAATATTTGGAAATAGTCTCATTGTTTAACCATAGTAATGAGAGCTGTGTGTAAATGTGAGAGAGTTGACAAATGAGAGAGACTGAGAGGCCCTGCGGAAAGCATGGGGGACTCTAAAAGCATCAGGCGAGATCTCAGGCAGGGCTGAATCAATGTGCAGTGGCAGTTTTCTGAGACAATAAAATGAGCCCGCTGTCTCAATTGCCTGGGAACTACTTAGAAATTCTCACTTCGATTTATTTGAGGAGACAGGCCACATCAGGGCTAAATGCAGTGAGCCAGGACATCTTCTCAGTATAGGATGATGAAATGTCCTTTTTTTTCTTAGGAGAAATGAATTCATCTCGACTCAGTAAAGATCAATTCAAAGGTTAGGTGTGTACATTTTATATAATAGGAGGTGTACAATGGTTGGCCCTGTCAATAACTCAGAAAGTTGTGAGTACTGATAATAAAACATCAAGGTTATAACATTTAAAATTAAATTAACACTGACTTGAAAGGCTAGAAAAACTGCAGCCTCACTGCTCACCAAGGCTGAATCCATCTGTCCACTTTTAGACTTTGGTCATACATACTGTGGTGTGTCTGAATTGTTCTTCACCATGGCATCAATTCTGCAAGTGCAATTGGTGTGAGAGTGTAAAAATGTAAACAAATCAAGATTTCAAACCTCAGTTGCTGTCATCAGTGTCACCAATGCAGAGTTCAAGATTCTACAATCCATCTCAATAAGATGGACGGATGAACACAAACACAAAGCAACCACCGCAAGCATCCCAGTGAGCCACCCTGAGGTGACCATCAAACCAACTGGCCATAGGTTTCAAGTAACAGTGAGTCAGCACTTCCACAAACCTTTCAGCTCCTTAAGGGGTCATTTGTAGGATACGGTCGCTAACAATACCAGCAGAGTGTGAAGAAACAACAGCATTGACGTTATGTCAATTTGCACCTGAAGAGGAGATTATCTGATTGCGCCTGTGGTTTCAGATGGGAGATGTATGCGAGCAGCAAGTTCACTACTGTGTCTTATAAATTAACAAAATAAACTCACAAAAAGTCAATAAATGAAATATTTATACTGCTGGCTGTAGCTCAGGTGGTAGAGTGTTTTCATCCAGTGAACTGATGATTGCTGGTTTAAAATCCCCTGCTTCCTGGTAAAGCAGTTTGGCATCTTGCATGGCCAAAGTCACCACCCCTGTCTTCAAACTGGCATCCATTTCTGAGGTTGTGTTCAGTCCAAGTCTGGTTTCAAGCTGTGGTCACTGGGAGGCTGCTGAGCTGAGCCTGATGACAGGGTCATACGTGGTCCATTCACATTCTAGTCAGCTAATAGGACCACTCGTATAGCTAAGTGAGCTACTTGCTAATGGCAGCTAGTCACTACAGCCAATGATAGCTACAGCAAAGAGTACAGTGAGCAGCTAGTGGTTGTGCTACCCTAGTTTTGAGGTATCTTCTGGTAAGCCCTCATTCATGTAGTGAATGTCCTCCTTCCCAAGAAAAGACGTCATGAGTGGTACTTGATATTATTATAACATTGCATGTTATAGATGGAAAATGAAAGTGATACAGCAAGGACCCTGGTTAAGAAACTGAACGAAATCGAGAAATAGACATATTCATCTGTCTGTAAACACCTATATTTAGTTCATGTGATAACAACTGAGCAATGTGTAACTCTAAGATTCCACTGGATGCATGTGTGTTGTAATCCAGCTCCAGTGCGGTTTTGCTCCGTTGTCCGGCAACCCCCACAGGTGAATGCAGAATGGCACTGCCAGACAGCTGGAGTTGTGATACCAGGGAGTTCCCATAATAATTACATAATCAAGCGCAACTGCAGTTATAGGTGTGTTATAGGTTATAAGTTATAGTTATAGCTTGTAAACATGACAACACAAAGTGTTCCCAACCTTTTTTTAAATATTTTTGTGATGACGTCTATACGGAGCTCGGAGATGTTGTTTCGGTACGTCACTTCCTGTCTGCTCTGTGCTGAATCAGGCTGAATTGCTGCGTCGTGCTCCGGCATCTGGCAGAAATAGACCCAGAGCAGATACACATACACAAAAACAAACACTTTAATTGACATTAGATTGACAGTCAGAGTTGCCCCAAAGGATTATGTTGCAGCCAGCTGAGGCAATCTGCCGGACCAATCAGATACTTTTGGTCATTTACACAGCTCAACATGTAAATACAAGGCCCAGATTTAAGAAAAGTCAAACATCTGCAATTCATTGATGACAAACATCTTCTACTGTGGAAAATTAATATGATTGAAAGCTCCAGAATAACAACTTAAATGACCACGGTGAGATTGTTTTTTCAACTACAAGATAGAAATCACAAGGGGCAGGAAGTAGTGTAGGAGTTGCAGCTCAGTACCAACATTGACTGGTGTTGACAAGTCAAAACTTTACTGCAGAAAAAAACTGAATTTTGCCAAGAGGGATTAACAGAGTACTTCTAAAGTTTGCATTGCCTTGGTCATTATTGGAAAGTGGATACAGTAATTTAAAGACACCATGTTCACAATTTATGCCAAGTCTTCTTTTTTATTCTTTGACAGAAACTGTAAATGTACAGAATATTTAATTAAATTGTCAATGTCAATGTATAACATGACGCCCTTAGATGTTTTTCCACTTAGTTAAAAAAGACTGATAGATGGGATGATTAAAGCCAGACATCCCGATGTAGCATCATAACCTGGGTTCTGTTTCCTGCAGTTTATTCTATTAAAAGTCTCTCAGCAGCTGTTCTGTGTGAATCATTTTCACTGAACTCTTTGAACTATTGTCTGTTTCTCTCATGTTAACTGCCACAGTGCACCAGAGATGAAAATATCAAACTTCTCTCCCAGATTTGTTAATATGCTCAGGTACGTGAAAATCAGCCATCATGCCATTAAACTGTTTTCCAACTCTCACTTACGTGTCCTATCTGTGATGTGCATAACTCCATTGTACAGCTGATTTCCATGTTGTCTGTAATGAGTGGACCTGTAGAGACAGACCGACATCTCTGTTTCACTAACAGGCCCAGCGGTAACAAGCACTATGCTAATCGCAGTCCTAATGAAAGCATATCTCCAGGCCCAATTCGGGTGGAGAATAAATGCCTTCATTTAACTCAGCATGGGGGCTCTGGCACTGGGAAAATGCAGTTTTTAAATACACAAGCGGTGCAGCACAGCTTGGCTTTTCTTCACGGGAAAACGATTTGTTGTGATTGTCAGTGAGCAAGGTAAAACAAGGCGGCTGCCCTGCCTCCTACACAAAAGTCTGCAAATAGTTGTTGTTATTCAAAAGCTGGAATTTCCCTGCGAATGAAGGCACACTCGCCAGGCAAACAAACAGAGGAAACCCTTTAACAGACACAACACAGGTGGCTTCCTGTCACATTTGAAACATGTAGTGTTTGGTTTTTAGGGTAATCCTCTGTGAGCTACAGCCTGTCTCACCCACATCAATGGAGCGATTTGTCAGCTCCTGGAGATGGCTCCTCCAGATACATTTGTGCACATGTGCGATTTTGTGATGATAGGCACATCTCATCTCACACACTCTAACACTCACCTCACTATGCGTTTGTAGTAAGTGTGTAAAGTATGAGAGACAGGAGCACAAAAAGACAAAGATTTCCCTGTGTGTGATGCTGATCTGATAGTCTTTCCAGAAAGATAAGCCCAGTGAATGGCTTTCACACTGAAGAGACTAAGTTGAATGCGTGTACATGTAGGCCTGTTTATTTATGTGTGTCAGCAGTTAGCTCAGAGTGACTCTCCAGATAAGCCTTATTCCATCTGAGTAACCTTTAATTAACTGAAAGGAATAGTTAATGAATGGGAGAAAGAGAGCATTGATAGTATGTCTGTGTGTGTGTGTGTGTGTGTGTGTGTGTGTGTGCATAATGCAAAAGTGTGTTTTATTTTGAGCCCTAAAATCCATTTGTTTTCTTGATATATCCATCCATTTTGAGTACCAAGGATTGTTGTGCAGCACACTGTATGCTTGAAAAGTTGTTGTTTCCACATAATCATAAATAAAAGATTCTTGTGTGTTCACGCAAAAGCGTTTGCATAAGTGTGTTCAGCGTGCATATACTGTGTCAGTCAGATTGTTTTACAGATCTATTGAGTTTTAAATGTGACAAAATGCAACCTAAAGAACAAAATAAATGTTGGTAATGAACATTTCTCCAAACCACCAAACCATGGATATGTTAAAACTTTACATGTCTTTATGTTTTATTCTTTCATTTTATGTTGGGACAACACTGTACCTATGATCTGGTTAGATTTGGGAATAATTTTTTCTCGCTTTATGTTAACTGTTGTTATTTGATGGCGCCCTTACTCATTATTATACTGTAATAGCAGTATTATTGATCTGTTATATGTTGTATGGTTAGACGTCATTACGCTCCACAACAGAGAAGTGTGCCTATCTATTCTCCGGACTTCAGTGTGAGACTGGATAGCAGTTGGCTGAACATGTAATGCCATGTCTGAATGTTTAACGCTCCATCAAATGTGCATAAAGATTGCTAAAGAGGCATCCACGTATTACTCACTGCAATAAGAAGATTGCGTATCTCAGCTCTACACTTTGAATCAGGATTGGGCAATGTAGCTCGCTTTAACTTTGGGGAGCATAAAACCCAATACCTATATAAGGCATGACTAGCTAAGACATGCCGTGTCTATACTGAAATCCTGTAAATACAGGGAATGACAAAAGTTTATTGGTTAAGCAGGTAAATACAGTAAAATGTGATTTTCCCTCCTGTCACTGTTTTTCCGTTCCTTCCCACACCTGTCATCTCCCCGCTTCACTCCACCTGTACCTTATCCCCTTGTTAGTCTTTGTTCTCCCTCGTGTCTTTGTCAGTTGGTCCTGTGTTGCCACCCTGTGTTTCTCAGCCGTGGTATGTTTCTACGTTGCTCTCATGATTACTGGTTTGAACTTTGCTTTTGATTTGTACTTTGTTGTTGTTCGCTAATTTGTATTTAGGCATTTTGCAATTCTTGGATTTTTGTTTATTCTCAGCTTTAGTTACTAAAGCTTGCCTTCCTTAAGCGTGTGTTTGCTGCATTTTGGTCCTCATCTTTTCTTTTTTTTAAGTATTTATTGGCCTTATTGATAGGACAGCTGAAGACTTTGACAGGAAACAGGATGAGAGAGAGGGGGAGTGACACGCAGCAAAGCAGGGACGTGCACATAATTATAGAGGGGCAGGGGCTCAAAGTCAGAAAAGGGCAGTATGTGTGCCCAAATTTTTTTCAGGCCTTAATAACACAATATGTAGATTCATTAATGTAAAATTAATAAACAAAGTACTTATAGAAGGCTAGCTACTTAGCTGTGTAGCCTGTGTAGCTGTGAGTGATATGCAACTGCCATTTCTTTAAGTCTTGAACACTTTATACTGCCGTTTTTTGACATCCCTTTGCACAACAGGAATTTATTTATTCATTAAAAAACACACAAAAAGGGCTCTTTTTAATAGGAGGCAAAAGGGGCAGGGACTCAAGCACCCCTTGGGCGCTATGTGTGCACGTGCCTGCAGCAAAGGGCCCCAGGCCAGGAGTCGAACCCGGGTCCACTGCAGCGAGGACAAAGCCTCTGTACATGGGACGCGGCTCTACCAACTGAGCTAAATGGCGCCCCGGTCCTCATCTTTTTAGCAAAACGTAACACTGCTGCCAACATGAAATTTTACAGGGTGCAATTTAAAGGTTTATGTCCATGTGAGACCTGATTCCATGCCTGAACTGAAGATTTTAACATCCATGAAACATGAGCCACACAGTACAGGCTGTTTGTCTTTAGCTGGTTTTGTTTGGTCAAATTTTACAACAGAAAGTGGCACAGAGATCAAACAAAGCATACCGATCTGGCAGTAGCTTTCTTGTAAATCACCACATGCTTTTACACCAGTGTGTGAACCTAAAACCAACATTTTTTTTAAGATCCAATGTAAGGAAAGATTGTGTGTCCTATTAAATACACACAGATTTTTTGTTCTGTCAAAACTCTGTATTATAGTATAATTCAAAAATGTTTATTTCTTATAATGGTGACACAGCTTTTTTTCTCTCAGGTGACCTCAGTCCTGTTGGCAAATGTTAGCTTGCTAATGCACTTAGCTAAGATGGTTAACTCTGCATAAACAACAGGGTGAGTACAGCCAGGCCACTTATGTTGAAACTTAGGTGGATACTCTGCCTGCTGCAGAATACCATCAGTAACCAAGTTAGTTAGTTATTACTAAGACTAAACAATTATATGAGCGCAGCTGCTGTTTGTCTGATTTGCATAAAGTGGCACAGAGTAAGGCCATGCACACATAGAGACTAGTTGCTACAGGCGTGGTTGCTTTAAGTTTTGAAAAAAATGTTTTGGCCAAAACAGTGTGGTGCGCTTGGGGAGCAGAGCTGCCTGTGCAATCGGCAAACATATGCAATTATTGTGAAAAGCAGTGGGACTCTCATAACTTTCACTGAAAAGCTGAGAATATTTTGGCTAGTGAAGCACCTGGACAAATTAAAGCATGCACATACACTTGAGTTATCTTCAAAATGCATCTTCAAACAAGGCAGTGGTTGCAAGCTTTTGTTCTATTTAATGACTGGATAATTATCTTTGCAAGATAAACATTAAGCAGCCACGTGACAAGCTAACAAACACACACTGCAACATTCAATTTGTTAAAGAAACTGTCGCAATTTGTTTTACCTCAAAAACTGTGCCTCTGCTCAGCTCTAAATCTAGTCGCACTGTGAGATTACCAAAGATCCCCCCCTATTATGTCAGTGTCTGTCTCTTTTCTTTTCCGTCAGTTATGAATGTACTTATGTGATGTTGACTTTTGGTTTTACACTGGGGAAATACAGTGGCCTCCTGGCTCTGAGACCTGCGTGGACTTCATCTCTTGCTCTTTTAACCACTTCAGCTGACCTCCTACTTTGCTGCTGTGATAATCACAACAGCCACTAGACTGTTTCTACACAGTGTGCAGTCCAAGATAAAATAACTTTTAAGCAAATGCTTCAAATCAATCTGAATCAAATCAAAAGTGAAATGGCTGTATAATAAAATGCCTGTGTGATAACTGAATCTGAAAACATTTCCCATCCTCACAATGTTTGTGGCCCTCATGTAAAAGGCCAAGCCGCCAGTGATGAATGGCATGCTATTCAAAAGCCCTCGCTCTGTGGAAACTTGTTTGTTGTTGCTTTACTTTGAAATAGAACATCAATCATGTGAGGAGTAAAAGGGATTTACACAAGCGCAGTCTTAATCTAATGGTCTGCCGCGCAAGGCGATGAAGAAATCACAAACCAAATTTGACAAAGCCAATTGTCAAAACATTTCCTTCTCATAGCGTTGGCTCAGTCCACATCGTGAAACTCAGCCGCGAGTCTCCAGTGGTTGAGTGAAGCTTAATGTAAACAGGAAACAGCAAAGGATTGAAGGAAAAGGATTGAAGGAAAAGAAAAAAGTACGTAAACTCTTTCAACCACTCAAATTAGAGGTTTTTATTGGATCAAAGGCACCCGGGCTTACACAGCGGCACACACACAGACTCATACACGCACACGCACAGTGAGCCTCCCGTTGTGTTGACGGCAGTGCTCACAGCAGTTATATGTTAATGCCAAATGAGTGGAGGGGATGGGAGGAGGAAATAAAGAGAAATAATTAAGCAAGACTGGGAGGGAGGGATATCAGAGGAGTGATAAGTAGAAATAATTCTCTCCTCTGCAGCGCTGCACAAACTGACATTGTCAAACAAATTGTCTGTGTGGCTTTAACAATGAATGAAAGTTATTTTCTAAGCCTCAAAGGAAATGGGAAGAGGAGAGAAAAGTGAGGAAATGAAGGAAAATAAATCTAAGTTAGACACATAAATGGGGCCAATATCAGATATAAACCCGTCAGTTCAACATCATCCACATCTGGAAGGTTGATACATAAGCAGTGTAATGTGAAACTAGAACTAACTCCCTATGTTGTAATCGCCTCATAAAGCAGGTTCAAAGTCAGAGACGATATACACTGATCAAGAATTACATTATGACCACCTGCCTAATATTGTGTTTGTCCCCCTTTTGCTGCCAAAACAGCCCTGACCCGTCGAGGCATGGACTCCAATAGACCCCTGAAGGTGTGCTGTGGAATCTGGCACCAATATATTAACAGCAGATCCTTTAAGTCCTGTAATCTCTGAGGTTGGGCCTCCATGGATCGGACTTGTTTGTCCAGCACATCCCGCAGATAAGTAAGTAAGTACGTTTTTATCTATATAGCATTAGAAGTTCAAGATGTCTGGTTGTTAGCATCACTTTGATTTTCGAGATGTTCCGGAGTTGGAAAAAGCAGGATTGTACAACTTAGTTTATGCGTGAGTCAAAGTGCAAATTGTGGTCAAAGATTACACCCAAGTTTCTGGAGGAGGGTTTGAGATTGGCGGCTAGAGGGTCGATCGAGGGATTCTGTTCAGGGATGAGTTTACTGGGACCAAAGAATAGAACTTCGGTTTTGTCTGGGTTTAGTTGAAGGAAGTTGAGAGACATCCAATCCTTGATAGCAGTCAGGCTGTCATGGAGGATACTGATACTGGCCATGTCGTTGCATTAAAATGAGAATTACAGCTGCAGGTCATCAGCGTAACAGTGGTGGGATATACAATTGAACTGGCTGATCAGATTGCCTAGAGGTAGCATACAAGTGGAAAGAGGATGGGACCAAGGATTGAACCTTGCGGAACTCCACATAGTATAGGTGCAGTTGAGGATGTTGCCAGATGGTTTATATTGTCTATTCATTTCGGCATTGTGTCTGCTAGCGCTTTGGTATTGCCACTAACAGCTGACTTTGTTTCTTTTCAAAGCTTGTCTGATATTAGGCTGCTGTTTGCCGTGCCTTGCGTCTGACCCCTTTTCTTTCTTTGAGTTTGCCTTGCCTTGCATAGTTAGCCTAAAGTAAGTAGCCACTCTGCTTTCGTCGTCTAGACGCTCTTTTTAAAACGTACTGGAGTTCAATCGTGGTCGGCCCCCAACCAGACCGTGAGTCATTAGTGGGGGTGGGGGGTCCCAGCTAGCAATTTATTGTTCCAAAAACGTTCTGAGAATGTTACTGTGAATGTTCTCGTAATGTTTTCAGCGGGAAGTTTTCGTTTAGTTCCCGGAATGTTCGAGGGCAACGTTCTCTAAAAACATTCCAAAAAGGGTTTGTGATAACCTCCTTAAAATGTTCAGTGACAACATTGCTTGAACGTTATGCCCTAATGTTCTTGAAAACGTTCTCAGCGGGAAGTTTTCATTAAGTTCCCAGAATGTTCGAGGGCAACGTTCTCTAAAAACATTCCAAAAACGTTTTGTGATGACCTCCTTAAAATGTTCAGTGACAACATTTCTTGAGCGTTATGCCCTAATGTTCTTGAAAACGTTCTCAGTGGGAAGTTTTCATTAAGTTTCCAGAATGTTTGATAACCTCCTTAAAATGTTCAGTGACAACATTGTTTGAATGCCCTAATGTTCTCCGTGGCACATTTCAAAAAAATCAACTTTCATTTACATAGCGCTTTTTCCAGTACTTTCCACATTCACACACGCACATCCATACACTGATGACATGCAAGGTGCCAACTGCACATCAGGAGCAATTTGGGGTTCAGTATTTTCCTCAAGGCCACTTCAACACGCAACCCAACTGAACCTAGATTCTAACTAGTAATCTTCTGATCACTAGACAACCTGCTCTACGCACACATTCATACACTGATGACGGAGGCTGCCATGCAAAGTGCCAACTGCACGTCAGGAGTGGAGTGGTTCAGTATTTTCCTCAAGGCCACTTCAACAAGCCCTGGGGAGCTGGGTTTCGAACCAGTGACCTTCTGATCACTAGGCAACCTGCTCTACCCACTGAGCTACAGCCACCCCAAACATCTTGTTCTAAATGTCCCTGAGTGTTCGAGGCGTACGTTCTCTAAAAACATTCCAAAAATGTTTTGTGATAACCTCCTTAAAATGTTCACTGACAGCATTGTTTGAATGTTATGCCCTAATGTTCTTGGAAATATTCTCATTGGGAAGTTTTCTTTAAATGGACTTGCATTTCAGTACTCAAAGCACTTCACAGTACCCAGCTAGCAATTTATTGTTCCAAAAATGTTCTGAAAACATTATGAGAACATTCTCAGTAACATTCTCAGAACATTTTTGGAACAATAAATTGCTAGCTGGGTACTGTGAATCTGTGCTTTGAGTACTGGAATGCAAGTCAGTTTAAAGAAAACGTCCCGCAGAGAACATTTTCAAGAACATTAGGGCATAACATTAAAACAATGCCGTCAGCGAGGTTATTGCAAAACGTTTTTGGAATGTTTTTAGAGAATGTTACCCTCGAACATTCTGGGAACTTAACAAAAGAATGTTACTGAGAATGCTCTCGAAATGTTTTCAGTGGGAAGTTTTTGTTAAGTTCCCAGAATTTTAAAACAGTAAAATAGACAACAAAATGAAATGAAATAAAATATACAATAAAAATACAATAATACAGTAGACAATCTGGAAATAAATACAATATACAGTGAAACAGTGTTATAGATGAAATGAGAATGAGTAATTATAGTTTGTTTGTTTGTTTTGTTTTATAAATAGCCATTTGAGTCCGATTGTCAGAGGGAGGTGTTGTACAGTTTAATGGCCACAGGTGAGAATGATTTCCTGTGGCGCTTAGGAGCAATCAGTCTCCGGCTGAAGGTGCTCCTCTGTTTGACCAGAGCGTTGTGGAGAGGGTCAGAGACATGCTGAAGTATCGCCCGCACCTTTGACAGCATCCTCCTGTCTGACACTGCTGTCAAAGTGTCCAGCTCCACCCACACAACATCACTGGCCTTCCTGATCAGCTTGTTTAGTCTGTTGGCATCTGCTACTCTCAGTCTGCTGCCCAAGCATACCACAGCAAACAGAATAGCACTGGTCACCACAGACTCATAAAACATCCTCAGCATAGTCCAGCGGATGTTAAAGGAGCGAAGCCTCCTCAGAAAATAGAGGCGTCCCTTCTTGTAGAGGACTTCAGTGTTCTTGTTCCAGTCCACTTTATTGTCGATGAACACACCCAGATACTTGTAGTGTTCTACGATGTCCACGTTATGCCCCAGGATGGTCACTGGTGTCCTGGTTCTCCTCAGATCCACCACCAGCTCCTTGGTTTTTGTTGTGTTGAGCTGCAGGTGGTTCAGCTCACATCATGTAACAAAGTTATCCACCACAGCCCTGTATTCAGCCTCATCACCCTTCCTGATACAATCAACAACAGCAGAATCATCAGAGAACTTCTGAAGATGGCAAGACTCTGTCTGGTAGCTGAAGTCTGTGGTGTAAAGGGTGAAAAGGAAAGGAGAGAGGAGAGTCCCTTGTGGGGCCCCAGTGTTGCTGACCACTGCATCTGACACACAGTGCTGCAAGCACAAGTACTGTGGTCGGCCAGTGAGGTAATCCACAATCCAGGACACAAGGGGGGGATCCACCAGCATCGCCTTCAGCTTGTCACCCAGTAGAGGCAGTAGAGTAGCAGGCCTGATGGTATTGAAAGCACTGGAGAAGTCAAAGAACGTGACCCTCACAGTGCTCCCCAGCTTGTCCAGGTGGGCGTAGACACAGTTCAGCAGGTACATGATGGCATCCTCTACTCATAATATGAGACGTCAGTGCCACTGGTCGGTAGTCCGAGAAACCATTGGGCTGCGGCTCCTTTGGCACTGGAACGAGGCAGGACACCTTACATATCACAGGGACCCTCTGGAGGCTCAGGCTCATGTTGAAGACATGATGAAGCACTCCACAGAGCTGTTCAGCGCAGGCTCTGAGAACCCGTGGGCTGACACCATCAGACAGCCAACAGGAAAGCCAGCAGGGGCCAGGGCTGCAGTGTCAAACCTGTTGAAGAACAGATTTAACTCATTGGCCATAGCCACACTGCCATCAGCTGCACTGCTAGTTGGTCTGAAGCCCGTGATGGTCCTCATACCACTCCAGACCTCCCTTGTGTTATTCTGCTGGAGTAACCTCTCCAGCTTCCTTCTGTAGCAGTTCTCAGCCTCTGCAAGCTCCCTGTGTTGAGTACGGCTTTGATGTCTTTTGTTACCCAAGGCTTGTTGTTTGGGTAACAACGCACAGTCCTTGCAGGGACAATGCCGTCCACACAGAAATTGATGTAGTCTGTAATGCACTCAGTAAGCCCATCAATGTCCTCTCCATGTGGCTCACAGAGTACATTCCAGTCAGTCACCTCAAAACAGCCCTGCAGTGCCTCATACTAGTCCTCTGTCCATGTCCTCACTGTCTTTGTGGTCACAGGCAGCCTCTTCACTAGAGGCACATAGCATGGGGTGAGAAGCACCAAGTTGTGATCTGATCTTCCTAGCGGGAGAAGGGACGTGGAGGTGTATGCGTCCTTTACATTAGCATACGGCAGGTCCAGGGTCTTCTCCTCTCTGGTTTACAGGTCACATACTGGGTGAATTTCAGGAGTGTCTTTTTAATAGAGACATGGTTGAAGTCACCCGAGATTATAATGAGAGCACTCGGGTGTGCAGTCTGTAGTCCGGCTGTTGTAGAGTGGATGACGTCACATGCCGACGTTGGGTTAGCGGACGGGGGGATATGCATAGTCACTACAATAGCATGTGAGAATTCATGGGGTAAATAGTAGGGACGGAGACCCACAGCTCACAGTTCAATATCCGGGCTGCAGATGCGGTCTTTGATGGTAATGTGACCCGGATTGCACCACCTGTTGTTCACGTAAACAGCAAGCCCCCCTTCTTTACGCTTACCGCTCGTAGTGCAGTCCCTGTCAGCCCAGACAGTGTGGAAACCCTCGGTGGAAACATTGTGGTCAGGAACATCTGCGTGTAGCCATGACTCAGAGAAAATCATCAGACTACACTCCCGGTATTCTTACTGACTCTGGGTTAGCACTGTAAGCTTGTCCATTTTATTCCCCGGTGATCTCACGTTGCCCATGATGAGAAATGGGAGACATGGCTTGTATGTCTTCCTCTCCATAAGTCTGCGATGTTTGGCTCCTTTCCTCCATCGTAGTGATCCTCCAACACCGTCGCCAAGAGCGACTGGGACAGGCTACATACACCGCGACGCATGCGCATCGGATATCGTTTGCCATTCTAAGCAGTGCTGTTTCTGTACTATGAAGATGGCGAAAGCCAGATTGGAATTTGTTGAAAATATTGTGTCCTTCAATGACCTTGAGTAATTGCTGCGAAATGATTTTTTCAAGAATTTTGGAGATTAATGGTAGTTTTGAGATGGGTCTGTAGTTGTTTGGTTGGGTTGGATCAAGGGCAGGTTTTTTCAAGATAGGTTTAATGCTTGCCATCTTAAAGCCATCAGGGACAAAGCCAGAAGTGAGAGAGAGGTTAATAATGGAGAGTAGGCTAGGGCCACGGGTGGGGAGGACCTCTTTAAGGAATTTGGGGGCATTACATCTAAGGGGCAGGAGGACAGGTGCATATGGGATATAGTGTCAATGAGATTGTGCAGAGAGATAGGGGAGAAGTCAGACAGGAGAGTAGGACAGTGGACTGGTGAGTCAGAGGAAACAGTGGGATTTTTAAAATTGGAGTGAATTATGGGGAGGAGGGTAATTAGGTCTGAAAAGTAAGCAATTCTCGCCTCTTGGATGTTTTGGTTGATGATGGAGAGCAATTCTATGCTCCACTCTTCTAGCTTCCCTTTTCAGAAGGCGAATGTTGTCATTAATCCAGGGGCGGGAGTTGTCTAAAGAGAGTGATCTGGTCGTGTAGGGAGCTATGGTGTCTAATGCAGAGGCACAATGATTATTAAATCAGGTTACAAGATCATTCACATTAGAGGAGTTAGATGGGGGAGTGTAGGAGTCAGAAAATCAGGATGAGAAAGTTGCTGCAGAGTGGGAATTGAGGAAGCAAGAGTGTATTGTGTGCTTCTGAGGTTGAGCAGAAGACTGGACCATGGTGTCAAAAATAATGCATTTGTGGTCAGAGGCAAAATCAAACATGGAAAGAGAGTTCAAAGTCAGGGAGAGGGTAAAAACAAGGTCGAGAGTGTGACCATGAACATGTGTAGAACCGGACACATGTTGAACAAGGTTAAAAGAGTTGGTGATATTTAAAAAGTTAGTTTTTTTAGTTTGAGAGGGTGTCGATGTGCGCATAAAAATCACCAGCCATAATAACTCTGTCATATATGAGCACCACTGAAGTTCATAAGTCAGAGAGTTCACATACAAAGGCATCGTTTGGTTTGGATGGACGATAGACAACCAGGCAACACACTGTGATTGTACAGACAATTTCAAAAGAATGTAAATCAAAGCTGTTAAAAGTACCCCATGTAATCTGATTGCAAATGAAATTGTTCTTAAAAACAACAGCAATATAATAACCCTGTCGCTGGTTCACCACTGTTCCTTCCTTGGACCACTTTAATAGATACTGACCACTGCAGACTGGGAACACCCCGCAAGAGCTGCAGTTCTGGAGATGCTCTGACCCAGTCATCTAGCCATCACAATTTGGCTCTTGTTGAACTCGCTCAAATCCTTACGCTTGCCTATTTGTTATTTTGTATACTATAGTTGTTTTGTCAGTCCTGCCACGGAGAAATAAAGGTGAACTCATTCTTGCACCATACGTTGTATACAGTGTATAGTCTATAGTCATTTTGCCAAGCCTATAGCAACTTCTTGTTGTTCAGTTTAGGGGTAAGAAACCGTCACCCAAAATTACATTATTAACACTGCTAATGACCAGAAAGGAAATGACCAGACAACGTGCTTTTCAAATACAACAGCTTGGTCAGCAGCCTTCAAATATGACACTTTACTTTCCACTTTAGCATCAGTTTGCACATGAGAGACTTGGAACGTTATTGACATTGTCAAATGTTTTCTGTTTGGTTAGGTTTAGACACCAAAACTACTTGGTTAGTGGTCTACACAATTTGTGTGTGTTTAATCTAACATGTCAGTTTGTTAAGTCTAAGATCATTGGGGGTTAGATAGTTTGGCACAGGGAGGTCAGTCCAAGTGAATGTGGCTTGTCTAGACAGGGTTGTGACTATAGCACACTCACAAAACAGCATATATATCAGAGACCTCTGATATATATCCCAACATATTTGATTAGTTAGCCAACTACCTTACTAGATTCCTCAACCAAAGAAAAAAACTACCTTTAAAATTAGGACAAGTGTGGGCCGGCCATTTGTAATTTCAACTATGTAGTTGTCATTTTTGTTTTCTGGTTGTCTTGAAAAAAATGTCAATTGATCTTACCAAACACTACATCAGCCTCTACAGTACCAGTCAAAACTTTGGACACACCTTATTATGTTCTACATTTTAGATTAATACTGAAGTCATCAAAACTATAAAGGAACACACATGGAATAATGCTAAAAACTGCTAAACTTTTATATTTTCTTCAAAGTAGCCACATTTTGCTTTGATGACAGCTTTGCACACTTCAGTTTTGAAGGAGTTTACCAAAGGTGCTGAGCACTTGCTGGCTGCTTTGTCCTCAATCTGCGGTCCAACTCATCCCAAACCATCTCAACTGGGTTTAGGTTGTATGATTGTGGAGACCAGGTCATCTGACGCAGCACTCCATCACTCTCCTTCTTGGTCAGAAAGCCAACACAAAGCCCGGAGGTGTGTTTGGGGTCATTGTCTTGTTGAAAAACAAATGATGGTCCAACTAAGAGCAAACCAGTTGAGATGGCATGTCGCTGCAGAATGCTGTGGTAGCCATTCTGGTTAAGCGTGCCTTGAATTTTGAATAAATCAAAGACAGTGTCATCACTTTATTATTATTGATAATATTATAATATGATTTATGATTATTGCCTAGCAACGATGGCGGCGCGTGCAGACGCAGCGGCTCGTAGCTCCCGTGTTCACGTCTTTGTTTACTTATTTTTCATTATGTTTACATTTACCACACTACTGGAAGTTCGGACGCAGTACAGTAGTTTTGAACTGCAGAACATTGGGGTACAGTTTGGACTCCACACACCCCCAAAACCAGACTTTATTCTGCCGGAGCTGTTACAAACCCCAGAGCTCATGACGATCATCCCCCCCGCTGCCAAGGCGACGGAGAAGACGCCGTAAACAAAAGAGAGGCAAGAGAGCTGGTGTGCGTGCTAGGCTACAAGCTAACTCACACAGACCGGCGCTCCCCAGTCTTTTCCTCACCAACGGCAGGTCTCTTGCCAACAAAATCGACGAGGTGCGTCTACAGATTGTCTCTCGACGAATGGACAGCTGTGTCACAGAAACCTGGCTGGACGACAACATCCCGGACGCAGCGGTGGAGTTAACGGGGCGCTCTCTGTTCCGGGCGGACAGGACTGCAGCTTCAGGTAAGAGCAGAGGCAGTGCTGTGGTGCTGTATGTGCACAATGCCTGGTGTACAGCCACACACACCGTCGGCACATTCTGCTCTCCTGATTTGGAATATTTGGCGGTGAAATGCAGACCCTTCAAGCTGGTAAGAGAACTCTCGTCTATTGTGATTGTAGCCGTCTACATACCACCGCGGGCTAATGTTAAGTTAGCATTGGAGGAGATATACTGCCTGATCAGTGGGCAGATGAACGCCAACCCGGAGGTGGCTGTGATTGCGGGAGACTTCAACCATGTTGAACTGAAGGCTGTTTCCCAAATTCAACAAATATATAAAATTTCCAACTAGAGACAATAACACCCTGGACCAAGTGTACAGCAACATTCCTGGAGCTTACAAGGCTGCAGCTGCTCCACACCTGGGCATGTCAGACCACATCTCTGTGGAGCTGATCCCTGCATACAAGCCTCTGGCCTGCAGAACCAAACCGAACATCAGGGCAGTACAGGTCTGGACTGAGGAGGCCTCCTCTGCTCTTCAGGACTGCTTCGAGCACACAGACTGGACAGTGTTTGGGGAAGGGGCAGACCTGGAGGAGTACACGTCCTCTGTCCTGTCCTACATCCAGTTCTGCACTGATGCCGACCTCCCTGTGAAGACCATCAAAGAGTTTCCTAACCAGAAACCATGGTTTGACAGCACAATAAGGTCCCTGCTGAAAGCCCATGATGCCGCCTACAGGTCTGGAGATAGGCTGACCTACAGCAGGGCTCGGTCAGAACTGCAACGTGGAACCAAGCAGGCCAAGCAGCGCAGCGAAGAACAATTCAATGACAACAACACCCGGAACATGTGGAGAGGCATCAGGACCATGATGGACTACAAACACAGCAGTCAGCTGGCCAGCTGCGACCCCACCCTGACACCCTAAACAGCTTCTTTGCCCGCTTTGACACGTCGAGCAGCAGAGAGGCCACACATCTCCCCCGGCCAGAAGAGCAGCACCAGCCCCTTGTCCTGCAGCAACACCAGGTGAAGTCCACCCTGAGGAGGATCAACACTCGGAAAGCCACAGGCCCGGATAAGGTGTCAGGCCAGGCTCTGAGAACGTGTGCTGACCAGCTGGCAAGAGTGTTCCTGGACATTTTCAACCTGTCCCTGCAGCTGGCTATGGTTCCTGTGTGCCTCAAGTCCTCCATCATCACACCGGTACCCAGGAAGACATCCATCACCTGCCTGAATGATTACCGGCGATGGCTCTGACCCCGGTAATCATGAAGTGCTTCGAGCGGATCCTTCTGAGGCACATCAGAGACATTGCACCTGCGGACCTGGACAGCCTTCAGTTTGCATACAGAGGGAACCGGTCAACAGAGGATGCTGTCTCCATCACCCTGCACACAGCCCTGACTCACCTGCAGCATCCCAACACCTACGTCAGGATGCTATTCGTGGACTTCAGCTCAGCTTTTAATACCATCATCCCAGACAAGTTGGTGCTGAAGCTACGCAAGGTGGGTCTGCCTGCGTCTCTGTGCCACTGGATCAGAGACTTCCTCACCAACAGGCCTCAGGTGGTGAGAATAGGGGACATGACATCGTCCTCTCTGGTCCTCAACACAGGCACGCCGCAGGGCTGTGTGCTCAGCCCAGCCCTCTTCACCCTGTTTCTACACGACTGCACTGCCATACACCCCACCAACTCAGTTGTGAAGTTCGCGGACGACACTACAGAAGTGGGTCTCATCTCGGACGACAACGAGACCCACTACAGAGAGGAGACCCAGCACCTCACTCAGTGGTGTTCAGCCAACAACGTGTTGCTGAACACAGGGAAGACCAAGGAGCTCATTGTGGACTTCAGGAGGTCCAGGAAGACGGATCACGCCCCCCTTCTCATAGAAGGAGAAGTGGTGGAGCGTGTGGACAACATCAAGTTTCTGGGCCTTCACATCACATATGACCTCTCTTGGTCCATAAACACCTCCCACCTGGTGAAGAAGGCACAACAAAGACTCTTCTTCCTCAGGAAGCTAAAACGTGCTGGACTCTCCTCTCGGCTGCTTGTGAACTTCTACAGGGCCACCATTGAAAGCATCCTCTACCTCAGTGTGACAGTGTGGTATGGCAGCTGCACGGCACTGGAGAGGAAAAAACTGGCACAGGTGGTAAGAACTGCTCACGGCATTGTGGGCTGCCCCCTTCCAGACCTGGACTCTATATATGCAGGCCGGGTCACGAAGAGGGCCAGATCCATCGCCGCGGACCCCAGCCACTCGGGCCACAGACTGTTTGTACCGCTACCATCAGGCAAGCGGTACAGAAACATACGGACTACAACAAACAGACTAAGGGACAGCTTCTTCCCCGGAGCTGTCAGAGCCATCACCCCCTGCAGCCTCCCTCACACACCTCACCACCCCTCAGACACTCACACACAGACACCTCCCCCGATAGCAATACACATATACCTGTCTCCCCCTGCAGCCACACAAGGGCATACAAACCCCCCCTCTCCTCTGAACAGTTGATGCTCAGATGTGTCTGCTACTTGAACTGTTTTAGAATTTATATGGGCTCTAATCTGAGTTGCTGTTATATTGGAGTTTCTGGGGCTGGTATCTCGAATGTACATATATTCTGCATGAGAGGGGATTCTTGGTCTTTCTTTGCATCATAGTGTTTGATGGTTTTAGCAACTGCAGGATACATTGAAAGTTTGTGATATTTTCTGGATAACTGACCTTCATGTCATGTTACTGTATTGAACTGTGTACCAACCACCGCTGGACTGGCCATCAGGCATACCCGGTGGACCGATGGTGATTTTGGGCCGGGCCTCAATTACAGCCAAGGGCCGATGCCCCCCTTCCTCTTAGGCCTCGGCTGTCAATCAATCATACACAGAGAGAGGAGATCACGAAAATAGAGAACAGCAAGAAGCGGAAAGGAGGCGCGGAAAAAATTAGACCTAAAAAGAGACAAGCCCTTAAGGCATTTGCTGCCAAATGTGTTAAAATAACACAGATGTTTGCTGGTGGCTATGGCGGAGCTTCACCTTCAGCAGCAGCAGCATCCGAAGCAGCCGCAGGTAATGATGATGGAGGTGGCCGTCAGGTGGATGAGGGGAAGGGGAGGCAGGAGGAAGAGAGACCCCCGGCTGCCGCCCATGCGAGTAGAGGAGAATCTGAACTCAGTAGTTACAAGTTTAGCTAGCTGTGCATGCTAGCTAGCAGGCTGGAGATGTTAATGCTGATGGCCACTGAAAAGGACATTCTCATGTCATTGGACTCCGACATGGTCATTGACAGGGTAGCTGAGAAGAGTGAGCTGTTGAGAATAGAGGTCGACCGATAGTGGATTTTTAAAGGCCGATATAATAACGATAGTTTGGAGCAGGAAAAAGCCGATAGCCGATTAATCGGCCGATACCCCACCCCCCTTCCGAAAAAATTCAACACTGTTGGAAATTCACAATCTCTGACTTTATTAGCAGCAACTGCTTTACTGAACAGCTAATAAATATCCAAATGTATAAAATCGTAAAGTGAACATCAAACTCAAAGTAATAAATACCAAAATAAATATATAAATCTTGAACTGGATATAAAAGTAATAAATACCGAAATAAATAAATCTGCATAACTGAACATCAGTCTCAATGTAATAAACACCTAAATGAATATACTGAACATCAGTCTAAACACCTAAATGAAATCTGGAACTGAACAGCAAAGTTACTCAAAGTGATTAATCAATCTGGAACAGAGCATCAAACTAACAGTAGGCTAAAGGAAAAAGTCAGTTGGAGTAGGAGCGATTTTTTTCCCCCTCAAAGACTCAGTACTCCCAGTTAAGAAGCCTGATGTTGTAGTGGAGGAAGCAGAGCTTGTCTGCATTTTCTCCAGACAGGCGGCTCCTCCGCTTGTCATACAGGATCCCCACCTCGCTGAACACTCGTTCACTGGGGACGGTGGAGGGTGGTGGACAGAGATACTTACTGGCCAGATCAGCAAGTTTTGGAAATCTCTCCTTATTTCTCTTCCACCAATCCAAAGGCTGGGTACTCCTGTCAACCACTGGAAGATTGATGTAACACTCCAGCTCAGTGTCGAAGGTGGACTGAGCTGTGTGATGAGGTGTTCCCAGGAGTTTTGCATACAGACTGTCCACAAGAGTTGGAGGAGTATTGGTCTGTAGTTTCTGTTTTTTTGGTGGATCCTCTGCTTCACCAGTCTCTTCCACTGGTTTTTCATGAGCAGCTTCCTCTTTCAGCCAGTCTTTTGCCTTCTTGACTGTCTCTGCTGAGGTGAAGGCCTTGTCCTTGTAGCGGGGATCAAGGACTGTTGCTAACACCAAACACTTGTTGTCCTCTGCCTTTGAGAATCGCCTTGTCAGGCTGTCAAGCATGGTCTTCCGCAAGGTTTTGATGCCTGCTGAAGATGGACCCTCATGTTGCAGCATCATTTTCAGAACAGATACACTGGGGATTACGCATGAGGCAGAAGACTCTGAGTTGCTCATTTCTAGTGTCACTTCCTCAAGTGGTTCCAGTGTCCCAATCAGGTTTGATACGATATCCCACTGTGCAGCAGATAGACAGCTGATATGGCTATGGTCACTTGCATACACATTCAGTGCACGCCGCTGCTCAAACATCCTCTGCAACATGTGTAATGTTGAGTTCCAGCGAGTCTGAAAGCTTGGATGATGCTGTGTGTTGGGAGGCCAAGCTCCTCTTGAATTGCTCTCAGCCTTTGTTTGGCCAGTACGGAGTGACCAAAGTGACCCGCAGAGCTCTTTAATGTGGCAATAATGTCCAGCACAGCTCTCTGACTGGAAAGGCCATCATCGATTACAAGCTGTAGAGTGTGAGCAGTACAGCTTAAGTCTGGAAGCTCAGCTAGCTTCATTCCTTTTACCATGTTGGCTCCACCATCCCTTAGAACAAGAACCACACGGTCTGGGTTGATTTTCCATGAGTCCAGCATTTCCAAAAATGTCTCTTGAATGTACTGTGCTGTATGTGATCCAGTCATAGTCTTTACATTTAGCACAACCTGCTGTCTTTTCCAGTCCTTTTGGATGAAATGTCCTGTGAGGCTCATCAGTGATTCAGTTGTGCCTGACCAGCAGTCAGTGGTGAAGGCCATGTATGGTGCCTCTTCTGGAGTGATCAGAGTCTTCACCTTTGTCACAACTTCAGCATATGTTTCATCAAGCATCTGTGTACGGTAGAATTTCTCATCTTTAATATTGTAACGGGGCTCAGCAAGTATCATAAGCCGCTGAAAACCAACGTCTGAGACCACAGTGAATGGCTGGTTATCTGTAGCTATCATCTCTATAATTGCCTTGTCCATCTTCTTGGTCCTTGGGTCTGAAGAGGTCCATTTTGCCTGCTGATCAAATAGTTGAGTGACTGTGGTCTGTGTTTGGGGTTTTGGTTGATTGGCCAACTTTTTTTTCAAGGCGTCAGAATGGGCCTGGGGATGGCAGTGCTTAAGGTGAGTCCACAAGTTGGAAGTATTTTTTGTTTTGGTTGCTGCTGATCCCATACTTATGACTTTATCGCACACTTCACATTTTGCTTTTCCTGGGGTAATTTCAACAAAATATTCCCATACAGGAACTTTGGATCCTCCAGTTGCCATCTGTAATGTAAGAAACAAGATGTGAATTAATGTAAATTAATTCAATATAGGTAATGGATAAAAATATATTCATATATTTTTAATAGCGCTATGTTTTCATATTTGATTAACGTATAATTAATATCAATATATTTAATTTTAACTTGTATGTATTCAATATCTATTAAAATTGACATGGATAATTTTGTTACACTTTAATATGGGGGGGGGGGGGATTAAGTGATCCTTCACATTTTGTGAGTGATGATACTGTATGCCATAAAAAATAAAATAACACTAGTTAAACAAGGCGTATAGAGTGAAGGGATTTGAACTGTGATTTTCTCATCCTCCCATAAGCTGTAACTTTTATCCTTAACTTATATCTTATATACTCTAAACAGTTCTGTTCTTTATCACTACTAAAGAATGGTTTGTTTTTTTAATTAGGCTATCTTTTTTAAAAGAATACATTCGGAATTCATTTCCAAATATAGCCTAGCTAACCCACTGCAGCAACAGTAAAGTTTCCAACAGCAAAGTCACTATATAACCTCCGTGGGCGGGCTGGTTTGTCTTAGCCAGCGGCT
>CAEMYA010000440.1:723492-735759 GCA_903131615.1 Diplodus sargus | reverse complement strand
GCCGCTCAGTGGAAACGAAGAGGTATGATTACCTCGACAGGAAAGCCAGTCACACATGCCCAATTACTGATCTCACTCTTAGAAGCAGTAAGCCTACCAAGCAAACTAGCTATATGCAAGTGTGCAACACATAAAAAAGGCACAGACAGTGTCACGTGCGGTAACAGACTAGCTGATGAAACAGCTAAAGCAGCAGCGACAGGCTTGTTTGGTAAATCAAAAACCTACACCATCACGTCACAACCGTCCCTCATAACGCAGGAAGTTCTGAAGGACATGCAAAATGCTTCTCCAGACAATGAAAAACAGAGGTGGGTGAAACAGAGAGCTGAAATAACAGACTCTGGGTTATACACCTCAAATGACAAACCTATACTCCCGCGCAGTTTATTTAAAGCTGCAGCAATATTGAGCCATGGGCCTTGCCATGTCTCAACAGGAGGGATGGTAGACCTAACAAACATAGCCATAGTGCCACAACATGGTATTCCAGAAGTGTTGTATAGTGACAATGGTACAGTGAAATTACTTCTAAGAAAGTGCATGGAAGAAACTAAACGTCCTTGGCCAGAATGCCTAGACTTAGTGAAGTTATACATGCACATAACACCAACAGATAAAGGACGGACACCCTTTGAAATCATAAACGGTAGGGCATTCCGACTACCCGCTTTCTCACCAGACGTAGAGAAAGCTGACGAAGAAACAACATTGGCAGAACACATGACAAGAATGTTTAAAGAAAAACAAGTGTCAAATGCAAAGTTACTGCCCTCTGATTCTTTTCCCCTCCCACAGGATGCCCAGAAGGTGAAACCAGGCGATTGGGTGTTCATAAAAGTCATAAAGAGGAAGTGCTGGTCCAGTCCACGGTGGGAGGGACCATATCAAGTGCTACTGACAACGCCTACTGCAGTCAAGATAGCAGAAAGTACCACTTGGATCCATCTCAGCCACTGTAAGTTACAGCCGCTCCCTGACTCACCAGAGTAGTGGGGAAGTCTGGGCTTCAAAGGGGCTCTGCTATGTAGAAGCAGAGTGTCTCAAACCCAGTGAAGAAACCAACGAGCCCTACTCTAATAGGAGTTACGAAAGCGAACTGTTCAAATACAGAAATGGAAAACGAAGAAGATCCGACTCGGCGACGTGGACGAAAACAGAAAAGGAGAAGAAGACGATACGGGACATGATGATGCAAAATCGGATAGTGCTGACCTGCTAACAGCCTCTCAAGGAGGAGTGTGTGCAGTCATAGGAGACACCTGCTGCACCTACATACCAGATGGATTCAGTGATGGAGGAGACATACACCGAGCCTTACAAAATCTCACTAATCTCCAACAGTATGTACTAGCTAACACTCCCGGAGCCACACCAACCATGGACTGGTTTACAGGATTCTTCTCTGGAAACTGGTGGCAGATACTGTTGAAAGCATTAACCCCTCTCTTGATGATCTTACTGCTGTTTTGTCTGTTTGCATCATGCATTCTCCCATGTCTCCGATCGATGTTTGAGAAAATGATTGCTAGAAGCTTTGTGCAAATGCAAATGTTAATGCAAGAACGCGAGCCACAGTATCACCCACTGGCTCAGGCTGATAAGGATGAGGATTGCACTGCTGTGTAATTATAAGATGAAAGTGTCATTTAAACAAGCATGATGACGATTTTACAGAAAGTGTGATAAACAGGAGGTAAAAATCTGATGATAAAGCATGTTCAAAATGATAAACAGGAGGGAAATGTTGGAATTATGAAATACATGAATATTATCAGTTTTTCACATGCTACAATTCATAACCCTTCTTTGCTTAAAGTCTGTGGAATGTTGCAGAAGGTCGAGGCTAACCACAAGACACATATATCTGCTTATCCACACAACAACAATGTTGTTATCTGTATTCTGTGTTAACCAATCATATTACGACATATTACGATCACGGCCACTGCTTTTGAATAAAAGGATGTGCAAGGGGAAGGTATCTTTGGAAGACTGCTGGTCAGACTCACAGAGCTGACATCCGTACTTCCCCTCTGCCCAGAAAGACAAAATACTCTGAGTCCATGTCTGATTTCATGGTGTTCATTAGTGTTAAACCTAACACACTGCAGGGGCCAACCTTCCTACACGAGCAACCAGATGCCACCCAAGCTCTTGTTACCACCTCGATTGGCCCCCCCATGCAGACCTCAGCCGACACGTGGAGAGATTATGGCAAATAGATGTTCTCCCCTTTAAAAATGAGAAGTTAATCACCAGATCCAAACAAGACAAGGAGGCTATGAAACTGCTGGAGGCCAAAACCATCAGGGTCAACGTGGATGGTCCAGAACGCTATGCAACCCCGCTACTCCGTATGCACGATGCTCCAACTCTACAAGCACCCAGGGAGTCAGTCATGCCCCTCCTGCGCCAGACCGAACGTCGCCTTGTGAAAAACCCAGAGCTGGCCCGAACCTACACTAAAGAGATTGACAAGCTGGTGCTAGCAGGCTATGTATCCAAACTCACCACTGAGCAAATAGCCAAATCATTCGAGTCCTGGTACATCCCCAATCACATAGTCAAGCACAATGGAAAGCCCCGCATTGTCTTTAATTGTTCTTTCTCCTACCAAGGCCAAGCTTTGAATAATCAACTCCTACCCGGACCAGTTCTAGGCCCCTCGTTACTAGGTGTGCTCCTTCGCTTCGGACAACACAAAGTAGCAATCAGCGGGGATATTAAATCCATGTTCCACCAAATAAGACTTCGCCCTGAAGACCGACCACTGCTAAGATTTCTGTGGCGTGACCTAAAGAAGGAGGATTCCCCCGATGTATACGAGTGGCAAGTACTACCCTTTGGCACCACCTGCAGCCCCTGCTGTGCCATATATGCTGTCCAAAGACATGCTCAGGAACATCAAGACCACAGCCCCAATGTAGCAGACATAGTCCTTCAGTCCTTTTATGTAGACAACTGCCAGCATTCCCTCCCTTGCCCCCAAGAGGCAAAGCAACTGGTTATCTAGCTGAGAGATATGTTATCCTCCGGAGGCTTCGACATCAGGCAGTGGGCCAGCAACATCCAGTCTGTAGTAGACCATCTACCCCTAGAGGCCCAGTCTGATAGCACCGAACGTTGGCTGAGCCATGACAGGACTGAACTAACAGAAGGCTTATTGGAGCTAAGTTGGCACTTTACAACCGACACCCTAGGCTATAAGCATAGGCCAGTAGTGTATAACAGCTTAACCATGAGGAATGTATACAAAGTACTTGCCACTCAGTATGACCCCACCGGATATATAATACCCTACACCACCAGAGCAAAAGTCCTTCTCCAACAGCTATGGATGAAAAGGAGAGAGTGGGATGACCCCATACCCCCAGGCGACCTGCAGCAAGAATGGACAGAGTGGGAAAATGAACTCTCTGAACTGGCCAGAATCCAGTATTCAAGATGGTATGAATCCAAAGTACCTTTTCCGGTGACACAAAGACAGCTACATATTTTCTGTGATGCATCTGAGAGAGCTTATGGTTCTGTTGCCTATTTGAGGATGGAGGATGAGCAGGGAGGAGCTCATGTTTCATTCATCATGGCCAGATCACGTGTAGCCCCCAAAAAACAGCTCACCATCCCTCGCCTTGAACTGTCAGCTGCTCTGACAGGAGCGCAACTGTCCCAGTTGCTTAAGAATGAGTTAACAATCCCTATTGACAAAACGGTGCTCTGGTCAGATTCCACTGTAGTCTTAACCTGGCTACAGTCAGAATCATGTAGGTATAAAGTATTTGTAGCAAACCGCATCACAGAAATCCTAGATATAACCTCCCCTGACCAGTGGCGTTATGTTGAAACGCGCCACAATCCTGCTGACGATATTACCAGAGGCAAGAGACTAACTGAGCAGACAGAACTGTCTAGATGGAATAGAGGCCCAGGATTCCTAGCTATGCCTTCCGATCAATGGCCTGTTCACCTACTAAACATTCAGGGTTCAGTCCCAGACCTAAGGAAGCCCTTGTTTTGCGGCCTTACACAGATCCAAAGGCACCCAGATCTACCAGACCCCAGTCAGTTCAGCACCTGGCAAGACCTCGTCGAGGCAACCCGTCAACGCCTGCAGGAAACAGCCAACTACACCTCCACTGGAACCCCATCTTTCACCCAAGCAGAGGTTGAAACAATGTACCCCATTGTCCTCGACCCCAGACATACAGTAACCCGTCTGATCATAAAGGACTATGACACCCACCTTCTGCACCCCCGTCCTGGGAGGGAGATCAGACGTTCATACTGGATTCTCAGAGGCCGACAAGCTATTAAAAAACACCAGTGGACCTGTATCGAATGCAGGAAATGGAGAGCTAAACCCATTATTCCCAGAATGGCAGACCTGCCCCCTTCTAGAGTTCGTCTGACCCAGCCTCCATTTTGGTCTACGGGTCGCAAAACTGATAAAAGATGGGGATTACTATTCAAATGTCTTACAACTCACTGCCTCCATATAGAGATTCTCACAAGCCTGGACACTGACAGCTTTCTTATGGCCCTGCAACGTTTCACAGCACGTCGAGGTCAACCCTTTGAACTCTTATCAGACTGTGGAACAAACTTTAAAGGAGGAGCAAAGGAACTCAGTGACGCTTTTGAGGGCTTGAATCCAGTACTAAAGGAGCAGTTGAGTAAAAGGAAGATACAGTTCAAGTTTAATCCTCCAAATGCCCCCCACTTTGGAGGAATGTGGGAGAGGGAGGTGAGATCCATCAAAACAGCATTACGAGTGACACTGGGGGCGCAAACTGTTACAGAGGAAGTACTCAACACTGTTTTGATAGAAATCGAAGGTATCCTGAACTCAAAACCCCTGGGGTACGTGTCATCAGACCTGGCCGATCCCGACCCTGTGACCCCAAATTTGCTTCTCATGGGGCGGCGGGATGCTTCACTTCCCCAGGCAGTATATGGTGATTCAGACCTCACTGGTCGCAGAAGATGGAGACACAGCCAGATCCTAGCAGATCCTGGGTGGGCGGAGCTTACATGGCTCAACCTAACGGGCCTCACCTGAGATGATAAACTCTGAAGCAGCCTCTGCTCAGCACTTTGTCTGTCTGCTGGAGCATGCTGCATGGGTGTAGAGCTGCCGGTCTCACAGTCGTTTGTCAACCTTGGATGCATTATTTTGAGTGAGTTTATTTTGTTTACTTAGGAACTGAACTAACTTATTTTACTGAGATGATTTACCCTTGTATATTGGCTAATTTATAAATTGTCTCCCTTTTTATTTCTAGTAATCAAATCATCTGTGTTATACAATCGACTGAATGAAGAAATAAAATCTGAAAGACACTTCCCTGGTCCTCATATTTTGATTGATATGCCAATGTAGAGGCTATATGCACAACCCAGCTACCAACAGCAAGCAAGTTTTTACAGTTAGATTAAATTTAGTCATTGCACAAAGTACAGTCCAAAGAAAAAGTTTTGCATCTAACTTGAGTACGATCAGGTAAAGTGCTCAGAAAATGCTTATATTAGAATTAATTAGAATTGGTGCATCCTCTCAACACCCACCTATTTTCGGTAATTTTTGCCTATTTAGCATACCCAAATGGAAAAGCTTATAACACAATAACGACAAGTCCTAGATGGATGTACACAACCTAAATGACATCAATTCAAACATGGCTCTAAAACATTTTTGTCTTCGAAAATAATAGGTCATATTTGAACAACAATAACTAGGATGTGCTTCATGTAAAGCATATGGCAATATACCACATACCTTCTACATCTTGTCAACTACACCTGGATGAAATTTTAGACTTCTAGGCCTAACCTTATGGGAGTTACTGAGTTTTTAGTTTGTGGTGTCACTGGCATCCTTGAACCTCTCCAAAACGTCTCCAAATGGCCAAATTGTGCCAAATGCTTTTACTCACTTCTGTGACACTAAAAACATTACTGAAGCATTTTGGTGACTATAAAACCTTTCTCCATGACTCAAAACATAATTTTTTCACACATTCATTTGATGGTGGTTGGAGGGGTTTCCACATGCTTCTAGGTGGCCATATTGAGATGTTGTCATGTGACAAGACACTACAGAATAGTAACCATTATACAAAAATGACAGACTATACTGAACTGAATTTCAAACAAGGATTTTATTATCTTTCTATATACTATCACTGTATGTACAACTGTGCCAATATCAACAAAATATGAACAATGAATGAACTATATACAAAAAATATAGAATATGAACTATATATGAACGATATAAAAAAACCCTAAAATATGTATAAAAGTAAAAAGTAGTGGAAATGTTGTCTACAAAAATGATGTATATACAACTGATAGAAGAATGTCCTGTACCATTTCATTGTCTTGTGTGTGGCGCTATAGTCCCCAATGAGTGCATCTGACAGGTCAACCTCCCCCATGTGCTGGTTGTAGTCCTTGACTGGTGCTGGAATGGGGACATCGATGGGGGAGGTAGCACTGGTGGATCCAGAAGAGGATCGTTGGCGCTTCTGACGACCGCCTTCAGCAGGAGAGAGGGTTGGGCGTCTGACTGTCTCACTTTGAGGCTCCCAATCCACATCACTGTCTTCAGACTGTGACCTACAAAACACAATAGAATGCACAAATGTCACCAAATATAATGAAAAAATATATAAATGCAATTCAATGGGGTGCTATTTAAATATGAAACAAATAAACACAGATATATATTATAACATATTACACAAAAACATCAGGAAAATAACTGTACATAAACAGAATAATTGAATTGGGGGAATATTCCCAGTGTCTGGTCAGTGAAAAAGATCTAGTTCAATTTGCTTACAAGCTTGATAAAAAAAAATCTAAATAAAAGGGAATTAGAGGCTCAAAAAGAATTACATTATAGAATAGAATTATAAGGATTACATAACTTTAGTTGAGTAGTTGAGCTAGCTAGGCTAATTAGCCCCTAGGGCACAAACCATTTAGCATCATTTGTGAAATGCTAATGTATACGGTACTGTTCACTGTAAGCATAAAACCCCCCTACCCACTGACTTTCATTCAAATTTCACTCATGGCTAAATAAATAAATCAAACATCATCAAAGATAATGTTACTCACCGATCTAAGATGGAGTCCAGGCCCCGAGCAAACATCTCCTCTCTCTCAGAGTCGTACTCACTCTCTTCACTTTCATCAGATGATGCCATGATCAATTCCAGGGCTTCATCCTGGACATATTTAGTTTTCTTTGTGGCTTTCGCCATTGTAAACTGTGAAAATTGCCGTACAAAAAAATGTAAATGTCCGATGCAAGTGCATCCCTTTACCGTGCGTCTCCTGCGTAAAGTGAGCCTGTTAGCTTCCAGACGCAGCGAAACCCCTCGGCTCACACATAACTGACCTGGGCACGCCTACCATCGTTGGAAAGGTAAAATAATTGGCTAGAAGCCTGAGTGATTGACATGTCGATAGCCAATGCGCTATCCCTATACTAAGGCAGCGAAAAACAGTAAACAAAGCCTATTGATCCTTCAAACAGGGAGCGCTCGATCTACTTCACGTGGTGTGCTGGGGTGAAAACAGAACAGAAAAAGATGGGGACACTTTTATTTTGTAGCCAGCAAAGTGATTAAAACAAGCATACCCAACAACACCCTACAGGATCTAGAGAAAATATCGATACGGCCGGTAAAGTCTGGACTTTACAGGACGATATTCACAAGCTGGAATAATTTTATGAAAAATCATTTTGATGCTTTTGATTAGTGTATTCCTACGGACAACTGGAATATAAATAATTGAGGAACGGACACATATTACGGACACATATTACGGCTGTATGGCCGCGTCAAAGGTAGGGAGACGTCGTGTGTTTATTGTATCTCATGTTTACCATGCTGGTAAATATCAATGATTTATGGTTTGGTGCTCATGATTTCTGCAAAATCAACTGGATGAATGAATTGCGGAGATTCTACCCTTTCTAACGACGTATAGTATGTCTGTATTGATGAAAGTTGAAGCAGGATACGTCACTGCGTAGTGGAGACATACAGTCACTTATCTGAAATCTCCCGCCGGTAGGCGGGTCGGTGTCGAGAGGTTTTTGATAGGTCTTAATGCATAAGACACTAGGTGGAATAAATATAAGAATGAGGTTGTGTATATACAAACAGCTGTTTTCTTCCAGCCTTAATCTCTCACTGTCTCTTATATGATGCTGTCACTCATTTTCGGAAGGCTGCCGTGGTTTCCTCTAAGTAAGTACTGTATAGAATACATGATTCAACTATTTTTCTAGAGTGAAGATACCAGCACTGTGATCATCTGAGCAAGTCCATCAGGTGTCATTCTTTCTCACCTTTCTATGTCTGTCTCCTTTGACTTTTTAGAGGTTGCCATGTTTGAGGAAATGTTCTGTGTTGCTGTGCGGAGTGTTGCTGCTGTGGATGTCTAAGGTGACTGTTTATTTATGTGGTGAGTACATAGTCTGTGAAAATATCACTGAATCACAATCTGTCATTTATACATTTTAATATTCATCTCATCTCTGTTCCTCTGTGTCTTATTTTTCAGGATCCCATAATATATTGTTCATTGTTTCTCTAAGTACTGTATAGAGTATATGAAACTATTTTCCCACATTTTTCTAGATACCAGTACTGTGATTATATAAGTAAGTCCATCAAGTGTTATTCTTTCTCACCTTTTTTTTCTGTATCCTTTCACTTTTTAAAGGTTGCCATGTGTGAGGAAATATTCTATGTTGATGTGCTGTTTATTGATGTGGTGAGTAAATAGTCTATGAAAATATCACTAAATCTGTCATTCATTCATTTTAATTTTCATCAATGATCATGTCTCACCTCTATTCCTCTCTGTCCTAATTTCAGGATCCTATCATACGCTGTACACTGTTCAGGAGGGCAACTAGACCAAGCAGCCTTTTGGTTTCCGCTAAGTACTGTATAGAATAACAGGACTGGGAGGTTGGTTTAGGTTTAAGTTAATTAGACAAGTACATATACACCACCAAGACAGTGTATAAGCACTGTCACAAGAAAGTTTGTTTTCATTCATAGGCTTCATTGTCTTTCTATCAATACCTGGTGGGCCGATCTCGGCTCAAAATGCCCGGGCCGATTTTTTGTCCCAGTCCAGCCCTGGTACCAACCCTACACAACCGATGGTCTCACATGGAGCAGGCAAGAAATTACACAAATTAACTCTTGACAAGGCACAGCTGTTAATTGAAAACCATTCGAGGTAACTACCTCATGAATCTGATTGAGATAATGTCAGAAGTGAGCAAAGCTGTTATCAAAGCAAAAGGTGACTACATTGAAGAGTATATTATTTAAAAATATCAAACTTATGTTTACTACATAAATCTTGCATAGTTTTCATGTCCTCAATATTAATCTACAATGTAGAAAATAATAATACAAAAAAAGAAAAACATTGAATGAGAAGGTGTTTCCAAACCTTGTATTGATACTCTATGTCCACAGCCCCAACTAGTTAAGATAAACAGGATGTGAGGCTGAGTCTGATTGTCAGGCTGAGATATTAGTTCAATGCTGAAAAGAGCACAGGTGGAAATCAGTTAGAGTTTTTATTTTAAACTAACAAACTAATTTTGAAGAAAAATTAATTTTTGCACGTCTGAATTTAGTGGCTTATCTGATAGAATGGTATCCCAGTATTGTTATCACAATATCAGAATGTCCCTGGATGATTATCAGGGTCACAACAATTCATTTTTTTGTCTCTTTGTCTGTTTTTTGCACAGCAGTATTAAATCAATGAGCAGCAGCCACATACCATATCCGTGCAACACACTGCTTAGCTAACAGTTAACTGTTACTGCAGCTTTTTCTTTTCTCATTGTATGGCAGTTGGCAGCCAGTCGTAAGGTGCATCACCACTATCTACAGTGCTCCAAACAAAAAGGTAACACTTTATACACACATCAAATCTTGATGAACAAATTATTCAAGTTGAAAGTCTTTACTGATTTACATTGTATACTTTGTTGAGAACAAAATGACTTAACAACAGTCAATAGAAACCAAAATCATCAACCCACTGAGGGCTCCCGACAACATCTGGGCATGGGCATTAATCCTGGTACCTAACAGCAGTCAGGGTACTGTTGGTACAATATGATATGGAGGTCTGTGTGACCTTCCAAGGATATGCCTCTCCAGACCATCACTAACCCACAAACCGTCGGTTGATACCCTTAATGTCCCCGTTATAACATTAGAACACCTTCAACTGCATACACTATAAGTACAATTTGATATACAGGTAAAAACTAAATCTTTAATCATTTTATAAAGTACTAGTGCATTGCCCGTAGGAAATATGTGTTCCTATAGGAAAGTGGGAGGTTAAGAAGCATTTTCACTGATGGCCAAATGAGGCTGTTTGAAGGTGGAACGTCGGGGATATTTAGGTTTGTTATGAAATCCGATATTCCAGGGTATAATTGTTCGTTTTTGACTATTTTTGATTTTGCCATTATACTTCACCTAAAAAACTATTTACTTGGTGTGATTATTTTCAGCACAACCTCACATGTGTGACTGTACAGTTATTTTTTCATTTTGACATATTGTATTAACGCAATAGACCTAAAATCACAAAAAAACCATAAAATCTGAGTAGAAAAAGTGATTTTTTACTGTGAAAACCACAAAAATGTTTAACAAACCATTTTTTATTACTTATAATGCAAATATAAATTGTTGTTTGCTGAATATGTGCATACATTCTAAAAATGTACAAAGTTCTGTTTAACTATTTACATTTAAATGCAGGCAATGCTCAGGTCTGCCTGAGCTCCTTCCAGCTGAATGAAGAGCTGCACTGCCTGCTCCAAATTCAGCTTCTTCTGTTTTGACTCATTAAACAAAAAAACGACTCCACTACAGACTAAACACACGACACCAAACACTACATAACACACTACTATACACTCCAAGCACGCTAAATGTCAATATCGCTGTCTGTACACCGGCTGTCGTTGCCTGTCAATCATCCGCCGACGCCGTGCGTCCGGTCCATCGACTCAGGAGTTGGGCCTTGTAGGTTGGTTAGCAGCTAGCAGCTAGCAGCTAGCTACACACGAACATCCACAGATTCTGATTCCACTTTGTTTTTCCGCGCGTCTCCGCATCTCCTCAGACCCGAACAGACCGGCCCAGTCTTGTTTAGTCACATTAATCCACAACAGTCAGTTTAGATCATGCACAGAACAGAACGTGACCGAACCGCCGGCTAACTCCCGGCCCAGCTCGCGCCGCTGCAGGTATAAATCCGCTCTCCTCAGACCCGAACAGACACGGTCCGGTCTCGTTTGGTCTCATTAATCCACAACAGTCAGTTTAGATGCACAGAACAGAACGGGACCGAACCGCCGGCTAACTCCCGGTCCAGCTCGCGCTGCCGCAGGTATACATTCGCTTGTTTCTTAATGTGTGTCGTAGTCCTGAGCTCTGCAGTGACTGGCTCTAATGTGCATGTAATCCAAACAAATCCGCATGGTACACCCTTGAACCAAGCAGCAGCCATGTTGAAACTCTCAGGTCAGTCTGATCCTGATCCGCAGAGATATTTCACACACACACACACACACAGAGACAGACAGAGATTCCTTGCTTTTATAGAGAGATGTTTGTAGTCATTCTGACTCATGGCAATGTTAGGTACAAAGTAACCTGATACACTGGATGGTCCGATAAACATAACCATCAAGAAGTATACGAGTACACTTTTGATAAGGGCAGGAATATTCAGAAAATACTTTCGATGAACCATCTGTCCATCACCGTCTATCACAGGCAAAGTTCAACTAAGACTTTAACCTTTATTTTTAATACTACTGTCTGTGCAGAGCAGTGTGTTGCATTCCCCAAAATAAGGGGGAATAACCTCCTACTGTATGGGCATTAGGGTTTCTTCTAACAATGCTACAGTACACTTCTAGTGACATAAGTTTTGACTGAGATTCACTCATTTAAATGTGTCATGGACTTAACATATATAATAAGGAGGTGGGGGTTCCACTGATAGTAGTGTTTCCTAACAAACTGGGAGGGAAAGGTCGCTTACAGTCAGCGTCAGCGCCTAGGTTCATCTCTCTGCTTTTTCTTCCTTTTCATTTTTCTCTGGACTTCTGGCTCACCTTTTTTTCCCCTCCATCTCTCTTTCTCTCTCTCTCTCTATCACACACACACACACACATACACA
>CAEMYA010000440.1:656214-678732 GCA_903131615.1 Diplodus sargus | reverse complement strand
CAACCCTGTTACAGCTGCATGCAAAAGACATGATTTCTACCCCAAATTGCATGCATTTAACATAAAGTGGGCATGTCTGGGGAGACCTGCGGGTACCCATAGCATCTATTTTCATGCAGTTATACTGAGGGACTCCTTTGAAAATGGCCATGTCAGTTTTTCCCCACAGCAAAATGTAGCCTAATTTAAGAGCATTATTTTACCCCCTTGCCCATACCCTAGGATGGCCTGCTTGGTGCCAATGTTACCTTAGATCACGTAGTTTAAAATAAAAACTGAATTTTAATTACAGCTTCAAACTGCGTTAGCTGTAGACAGAGTTAGCTGGCATCCTCTGCTCATTTTAAGAGACTAATTTTAGCTTTAAAACTGAGCCCTCTACACACCGTCTCAAATAATTTAAAGTTGCATATTTCAGCTGAACTCGCTGGATTCCCAGCGGGTTTCAAATGATTATTTCCCCCTTTAACCTATAACCGGACTACTGCTAATACTAACAAGTTCATAGTCAAGTGGTTTGATGCTATCGTTAATGTGAGCCTCACCGCTTACAGGACCAAATGAAGGAAGAGTCGGGATTTCTTCGGTGAATTGACCATTGATTCGGGGCTCCGGCAGAAAACGTGGCTCAACACAACTCAAGACAGACAAACATAAAATGAACAGCCATCAATCTGACACCTAGGGTCGGGTTCTTGCGCTGCCTCTGCTGCCATCTCCGCTCCGGTCCTCTCACTGGACCCAGCCTACTGCAAGAGATCAGAACCAGGTTACAACGGTGCTTATATGACTGGCTGATTACCAGCTGTATGATTGCCGGCTGAGCCACTCCTTCCTCTCCTCCAGCAGCCCCTGCCTTAACCACACCCCTCTGCCACATGTTTTTGCCAAAGGAATCAGAACCAACATGAACACTTGCCCTCTAAATGTTCAATTCACTCAAATTACATTAACAATGTAGCTTACCTTCTTCAAAAAGTCTTCAAAGAGTCTTCAAAATCAACCAATCACAATGCAGAATGTATGATATATAATGCCGGTCCAATGAGATCCCAATGCTGGCACATGTGTGTGCACGTCATCCAGGGTTCACAGGTCACATCTTTTTGCACCACGTTTGTTGTGATGAGTGTCAAAAACTAAAGTAAAAGTAATCAGGAGATGAAAATATACAAGGGTTTTATTTTGATATCATACTGCGTTGAAATAGTATCTTTATTGTGCTTCAGCACCAATAGTTTGATTTGACAGTATACAATAGACCTAATACATGACATTTAAAGGGTTTGTTTTGTGGTCTATGAAACAAAGTTGCAATGATACAAAATAGGCTACACATGCAGGAGAACATTGCAGACCTCCCACAGAGTGGGGATCCACTGGTATGCATGTTAGGAAAATGGCTAACATTTTAAGTCTGGATGAGACTTCAGTGAGCTCTTGCAGAGAGCTCTTTATTTGCTGTGAGGTCAACCTGAGATACATGAATTGAGGAGACTGAGATCAAACAGAGACACAACAGTTGAGACATTCTGAAACTTCATTGAGAGCTTGATGAGATCGCCTTTGAAACTTACACTGAGCCCAAGTTGAGATTTTGTGCACCTGTTTCTCAGTAGAAACAACTGAGAAACAGGAGAAATCAGCCACAGCCTCACTTTGGTCTCACATAGATCTCCTAGTTGTCTATAGAGAAATGAATGAGACACTACTGAGATCTCTTTTCCAACTTTCCAACTTTTCCAACTTTCTTCTCCTCTGGGTGCTTATACCTACATGTTACCATTGTCAAAATAGGGCATGTTGCCATGCTAACATTAGCATTTAGCTTCCAACACTACCACACAGCCTCACAGAGCTGCTCGCATGGCTCTAGACTTGTAGTGGTACAGTAGTACAGGGAGGGGGAATAAAGCAGCAAAACAGTTTAAATAACATCAGTGATAATCAGTTTGTTAACAAATTAGATATTTGGATGTTTGATGTTTAAGTGTTGATCAAAATTAATTACATTATATTCTGCATTCTTCTCTGTGCTGCTATGGATACATATACCTTATTTTGTTTTCTTCTGTATGTAACTTTTGTTGTTTTTGAGGTCTACAACTGACGAGGATGGCAGCCAAAAATAAAGCTTCACACATCCCTGTGCTTTGTTTTAACAAAATGCTAACAAAAGCTGTTTTTCTTACTTAATTGGCATAGGAGAAGCAGTCAGGTTTCTGTGCGTTGTTTTTCTTTTGTTCCATGCCCAAAACCAAGACTGATTCAACTTGAGCGATGACGAATACAAGGAGGCAAAGTGCACACAGTTGCTCATTAGTATAAAGTTTTTTAATTGCCAGTTTAGATGAACTTCTTTTTTTAAGAGTTAAAAAGCGACTACTGACAGTTTCCACCCACCCTTCACTCCGATCCAGGTTCCCAGCAGCTCTACGAATCATTTTCCCAACTTTTAGCAATGTGGTGGGCGCTGACAGGACCTGAGCAGCCTGCCTGACAGACAACAAGCTGCAATGCGGCTTGCTGCATAATTTATGAAGGCAGATGTACAGGGCGGGTTATTAGCTCCCCATGCTACACTGCTCCCCTGATTTACAGTTTAAGGAAGCGAGTATAACAAATAGAACACATAAACAAATCAAACTGGTGACAAGTTTGTTTGTCTGCGGGGAAAACGTGCAAAACGGAAGGCAAGGAGGAGGGAAGGGAGAAGAAATATACACAGCGGCCAATTAGTGGATGTTGAGGTGATTGTTAATGACGCAGAGGCACTCGGCATTCTGGGTGGGAGAGGTGTCACCTCTGCTACCTCTCATTACAGGAGATGGATCTCACAAGTTTGCAGTGGCTGGAGCTATTAGGCAACAAATAGGTGGCTATCATGCAGGACATGGGACCAAGACAGATTCATCTTAATGAGAGCCTTTCTTATCCTTAATGAGCCTAACTAACTCTCTTCCTCATGTTCTCCCACTATCTCCTTCTCCCTCTGAGAGTTTCTTCCAGCTCTCCTCATCCTTCCCCATCCACTCCCCTCTGTGGGCCCTGTGGTTTATGATGATGGAGCTCTGAGGGTAATATACATTATAATGCTCGATAATGGGAGGGTATGGAGGGGTGGCAGAGGAGGGGAAAGAGGGAGAAAAGACAACAAGAGAAACAGTGGGTGGATTAAAAAAGGCCTTCTCTCTGAATGTCTCAGCTTTAAATTAATGAGGAGGCTGAGCGCACCACGATAAATTTAGCTTTTCATGTTTAATTATGCTATGACTGCGGTAGTTCAGTGAGGATAAATCACACAATTATTATGCTCCTCACCCGTCGTCTATGCTGTTTTCTCCCTTCTTTCAGTGTTTCTCCTCCCATCTATTTGTTGCTGTTGTTGTTTATTCATAAGGTGATGCCTTTTCTTAATGGTACCGTGTGTATGAGAGGAAATAAGGCACAATGTTTTTACCATAGCGGGTGAAACTCTCTCTGTGACAGAGGGAGAGTCAAATTGAGAAAGTACAAGTAGAAGAGGGATTCTAGATGAACGAGGAGAGGAATACAGAAAAGAGAATTTAGGAATTGTTTAGTTGGAATTTAGTGGTAGTACCTCATTTAAAGCTGCTGTAACTGTTTTTATTATAATAAGTGTTACATAGCTCTATGATCCAATAGTAATCACTGCTATGGAGTGTTTTGTCAGTAACCCATGTGAAAGAGAAAATACATTTTCATTGGCAAGAGCAGTCATTTAATCCCTTGTAGAATTTTAGATGTTTATCAATCCTGATAATGAACCACTATAATTCATAAACACAGGCTTTTATCTGACCTCGTTCATGCTATTACAAATACTCAGTATTCAGTTTTTCCACTTTATCTCTGTAGACCAAATATATAGTGGCACCTGTTTGTGTAGCTGATGCTGTGATTAAACCTACCAACCATCTGTTGCTCTCTAGCTCTCCCAGCACGAGTGGAAAAAACAGATGTGAATGAGATTGTGAATGAAATGTAACTGTGATACAGTCACTGTGAGTCTCTGAAATGCCAAGCTACAGGTGTTACAGTGATGTAAATCTCCCCAATCTGCACTAATCCCAGAATTCACTCCAAATGCCAGATGGGCTGCTTCCCTCAGAAGGTCCCATGATCATCAAAGTGTTTCCCCTCTAGTAGTCACTCATACTGTAAGCTCTCAGCTTTGACTGATACAGCTGATACTGATCATTTTTGGATTGATACTGATGATAGCACATGTTTAATCTTCAAGATGTGATCATTTGCATAGCAAGTGATATATTTATGTACTAGATGGTTCAGATGTCTTATAGTTGGGTATTGCTGTGTATGAAAAAAGGAAATTGCAAAACTGCTTAAAAATGTGTCCAATAGCCAAGTGTATCCTCATCAGAAAAAGGGCCATATAAATTGACTGCAAGCAGCTTAATGCAACCCCTTTTCATAATGATTGTTTTGAGGCAACCTCTAGTGGCCTCTAGTGACACACAGAGATTGCAAAGGGAAGAGGATGGAATGGATGGATGGAAGACTTTCAACCAGGAAACTGTTGTTTCTTGTACCATGTGATACCAAGGGCACCAGCAAACAACTTATTCAATCATTTAGTACGAATATGTGTTCAATGGCCAGGCTAACTGTGTGAGCTTGAATTCATGTCTGGGACATATCTTGTCATGTCATGTCAGGTCTTTCTCCGCTCTCTACTTTTAGCTTGTCACGCAAACAAAGCACTTCAAGCGCCAGAGAAATAGAGAAAAATAGACAGGCGAGAACTAGAACAGGTGAACATCAAATAATGCCAGGGCCATTATGAATCTCCCAGAGAACCATGATATGGAGATTGCAGAAGAGAGTACCAGCAGCTTATGAGAAGTGCCAGTGTGCAAGAACAAGTCACAGCACACCAAAGAGTAAAATGTAGAAATATCACTGGTTAGTACCAGCTCGCTGTGGGCACTGCTCAACAGGGCATTGACATGTAGATGGTGTTGATAAGAGTCACCTAATAATCTGCCTCCTACGAATTCAGTTACATTAAGAGCTTGATTTTAATTGTCATTTCAGTCTGTGTGAAAATTGGTGAGCCAAGTGAAAGAGGTGATGCTCAAATCAAAAAATCAACCGCATAGGTCATCTGTAAAAGCAGCTTATTACAACCATATTTACACTTCTTGATAAAAAATAAAAAAAAACCTCTAGTTTACATAATAATTATGACAGCAGCAAATAGAGAAGTCAGGAGAAGGAGATTAAAGAGTGAAAACTTTGCAATGGGCTGGGGGCATATGGTTGGGCCAAACACACAGGACCTTCACCCACGAGAACGCCGTTCATGTCAGCGGTGAATTATTTTAACTTACTAACCTAGTGAGTGAGTGACTTAAATCACATAACCGAAGTTACATGCATAATTGTAATAAGTCTGTAATAAGTAGTTATTTTAAACCAAACAATGTTTTCCTTAACCTAACCGAGTAGTTTTCTTGCTTAAACCCAACCAATCTACAAGTGCATGATGACACTCTAGTATACCTGCTGCTGGTACACTGCAATGACCATGTTGCTTCAGGAACTGTGACATATGTTGTTTTAGGAGTCAGTGGTTTTAGTATGAGGATGTGCTCAATATACGTGAAAAAGGAATGCTGCAGCTGGCGTTCTTGAAAACAGAGACCTAAAGTTTAAAGCCAAAAGTCAACATTGTATTCCAGGAACTGCATTTCCATACCAAAATTAATGTCCAGTGCCAAACTTCAGTATCAGTGCTGAAGGCAAAAAGTCATTTTTGTAGGAAGGCATATGTCATATGTCTGTAATCACCGTGAGGGGAGAATAAATGTGCTTTATCGAGGCGGTAAATAAAATGACTCGGAGTCTGTCTCTGTAGAGAACAAAATGTTTTACCAATGTCCATGAATGTCCAGCCAATACATATATTTTCTCTTATACTGTTTTGACCCTGAGAGGACGTCTATAAATACAGAGTAAATATTGAAGTGAAGTTGGAAAATACATTTTAGAATGTGACTTTGAAGAACTGGGTTTTCTGATCCAACTGCATGTATCTGTCAGTCTGGTGCTGAGCAGGTGGTGCACCGTAGTTTTATCTGAGCTTTTCTACTGAAAAGAAAGAATGCAAAAAATCTACACACGTGGCTTTGGAATCTCCCAAAACTAGTGTTGTATGTGGGTTGCTGGTAACAGTGGGACAAGTGCATAATCAGAGAGAGATGTTCACATGTTCATAGTTGTGGTGTCAGTAGTCAACGTTGCATCAACCAGTCATTTTCATTTGACCTTGCTCCTCTCGAAGCAGCGTGACAGCACTCTACCCTATACTCTTCTGAAGCTTAGCTCCCTCATGTACATTTTAAAGTATCCCTACTCTATCTTCTCTCTCTGCACTGCTTCACTGTAATTGGTTGTCCCTCAGCAGTTTTAAGGTGTACTTATGTATTTCTATTTAGACTGCTTCTCATTTTCAGTATGTCCTGTGCTGCATGTTCTTATGCTACAGCATCTTTTTGTTGCTGTTGTTTTCGTATGTTTTATTTATTTATTTTGAAAGGCAAATAAATGTTGATGCTTTTGACCAGCTTGGTCTCACCCAATTTCCTTTGGCCAATTTTGAGATTTGCAGTTTCAAATGAATTCAGGGACCCCTGTCGGAGCTGGCTGATTGCATTTCCACAGAGCCTCAGTGGCATGTTGTGTCTGAGATCAACTTGGCATCCTGGCATGAAGGCAATTTCCATAAAACACACAACTACCCCCATGTCTCAGTGTATACTACATAGAGTCACACACTAGTGCAGCGATACACAAATTAACACTACTGCTTCCAGTCTCTGTCTGTGTCACACACAGTCAGAACCAGGTCCAAGATATGGTGGCGGTATTCAGCCCTGTGCAGCAGTCTGCACTGGTGGCATGTACAATCCTCTCCTGACTGCCATCAGTATGCTAATCTGCGGGAATTAACAAGTGAGGGCTAACTTCTCCACTTAAACACACACCAAGAGGAGAGCATGAGCCTGTTGAGGACCACTCATTCACACACACACACACACGCGCACGCACACGCACGCACGCGCGCGCGCACGCACACACACACACACACACAATGCCATGTCCCATAATACTATCCACTGTTTCAGCAGGTTTCAAACCTCTCGTCATTTTTTTAAATGTATATTTTATTCACTGACCATTCAGGTCCCGTACAGTTTTCCTTCATAATCGTAATTCAAGGTCCACTTCTTAGTTTACAGGGCTCTCAGCTGCACCTCATGGCTTTCAGCAGCTAATGACATTCATCAGTTGTCATGACGATAGCTGTTGTGGGCTTTTTGTTTATCATTACACATCTTCAAAATGATAATAATTCAATAATAAATTGAATATGTTCAACTCAAATGAACACTGCATTAATCCAACAAGATGGATGTGTTTATCATATATATTTAATATGTATAAAGTCATTTCCTTAAAGCATTTTTTTTTGTTGAAACTGATGGCCCCTTTAGAGAAAAATGGTCTGAGCACCACTCCCTCCTGTAGTAAAGATCTTGATCTGGCAAGTGTATGCGTTTTTGAAAACTGGTGAAAGAAATAATTTATATATCTTTTAAACTATTTTTTTTCTGAATTAAACACAGCTGTTTGAAAAATGCATGGAAATGAGGTTATGTATCTCTTTGTGGCTATGTAAGATTTTTTCAGTTAGTATATGTATACTAATGTATATTAATTACTAGGGATGGCCCGATACGATCACGTGATCGGAATTCAGGGTCGCGTAGTTTCAGACTCGATCTGAATCAATCAGGGATCGGATATATATATATATATATATATATATATATATATATATATATATATATATATATATTTATTTATTCTCTTTTTTTTTATCACCGTTATGTGCTGGTACAGAATCAGACCGTACGACATCACTTTGCTGCAGTGACACTATTGGTTAAATTTTGAACGTGGACCCAAGCCGATTTTATTTTCTTTTTTTACGTCAGAGCACAATTTCTGGCAGAACGCAAACGCGAAAGTAGTCCAACAACGACATGTAACATCTGCAATACGGCCATTTCATGAGGGGGTAACAAAAGAGCTGCATTTAATACTACTCATTTGATACGGCAAATAAAAAACAAACACTCAAAGAATACAACAATTTCACTCAAGCAATACAGGCAAAGACACCAAAGCAACAAACACTCACAGATACTTTCACACAAATATTACAGAGAAGGTAATTAAATTAATCACTCTGGACAACCATCTCATCTCCGTGGTAGAGGATCAGGGTTTTCTTCGTCACCTGGAGCTTAGAATCCCTGGTGTACCCTACCATCTCAGCATCAAGCGTGTGCTGCGTCTCACACACTTCAGCTGCTGTACATGAGGGTCTGCTGTCACAGTGCAGCGTCACAGACTCACCTGCTAACACAAGGAAGGTGGAGGCCAATGTTGGAATAGCATGCAGAATAAGAAAGAGACGTATGAAAGTATTTACTTTGTTTTAACAAAATAAAAAAAACATTAAGGAATGCAGGTACTTTTTTTCTTAATGCAGCTGAATTATCCAGGAAAATATTAGTAAAGGCTGAGTATCGGATCGGGACTCGGTATCGGCTGATACTAAATATTAAAGGACTCGGATCAGATCGGGGTAAAAAAAAAAAAACCTGATCGGTACATCCCTATTAATTACACTATTGATATGGTGGTGGTTTGTCAGGGTTCTAATGCATTTGTTGGATATGTGTGTACAGTATCTGTTCCCAATGCGAGACATCATAAATGAGAATACACCTCTAAGACAAGTGCTCCCAGTGTTCTCTCCCTATTTAAAGGACTGTTCAAGCTATTTTCATCTGTCCAGCAATCATGATACAAAAGCGTAATAAGAGTGGATTCTGATAATGAGCAAATTTAGCCCTTAATTTCTCCATGGAGCAGTTCCATGATTTGTGTGCTTGTGTCTCAAATACTGAGGTAATTAGAGTATGCAGAGTTATCATCCACCTCACATCAGCGTTTCATTTGGAAATCCTCACAAAGTGATGTCCTCAGGCAGCAAACAGCAGGTTTTCAGTTGATGGGAGCTTAGAAGCACATTATGAATATGCCTCCTGCACTGCTTTTATCAGCATGGCCTTGCCTCCACCGTCTCTGTCGTGGATATGATAATGCATTCAATAACATGGTTTTCTCTCTCGGATTATATTTTCTCCAGAAACAATCAGGGATACTATTTTTTTCTTCCTCTTCCCAGAAAACGTTGAGTTGTTTTCACTATGAAACAAAATAGCCCATTTCCAGACAAGCTGTTGAGTGCTTGAGGTAATGCTCTCATATTCACCATCACCTGCACAGTGAAAGTAAAAGCCTCAGATAAGAAAAAAAAGAAAGAAAGAAAAATGCTCAAGTGGGATGTCTAGCTGGCAGAATCCATTTGGAGTGAGCAAGCAATTGCTGCTCATTGACACGGCAATGTCTTAAGCTTGGTTGGTGAATGAATATTTTTGCAAATATATTGCATGATTTTACAGTAGACGGCCTGCAGCAGATGCAAACACAGTAAAAAGCAAGACAATAATCTGCGTGCGAAGCACAGTGTGTGATTGCGATCAGTCTTATTTCACTTTCAGGAGCCCAAACAATTTTTCAATATCATGTAGGATGCACAACAGCACAGAGTTAGGAGGAATGAAACTCATTCAGTGCAAACTGTGGCTGCAGTGAGATGTTTTCATACAGCATATGATTCTGAGAGGAGGACGCTGAGGTAGATTACTGTTTGTTTCCCCTCCTCGGCTGTGTCGTCTGCGGACAGCAAACCTACACGGACACAGTGTGCACTCTTAAATGAAGAGATACAATGTAACTAAAAGCTTATTAGCTCATCAAAGGCTTCTGGAGTCCTCCGCTTCTCTGCTTGCCGAGCTCAAATTGTCAATGTTAGCAGAAAGGATCTCATTAATTTTTGGTGGATGAAGAACAGTGGCCACTGCTCCAGAGTAAACAGCAAGGTTTTAATAATAATGGGCTGGCAGCCGGGGTTCTTTGTCTCTCTCACTGTTAGCTGTCCTCTTACAGCGTAATAAGAGGTGTGTTGGTGTTGTTGCTCACGAGAGGGAAGAGAACAGACTCTGGAAAGGTAAGAGTTGCACCACAAGGAGTCCGGTGACAAGAATGAACTCTGAGGAACAGAAAGGCAGAATAATAGAGATCACTTCTCAACGCCGTCTTCAAAACCAATTATTTTACTTCAACTCATGAAAAATGGTTGTGTTTATATTTTTGTTGAGTGGATCAAACTTTATTAAGTTTTGCTGCGTCAATGACAAGATTATTAAGAATACTCACCTTTCTGCCACTTCCGTAATCTAGACTTGAGACAAGTGTGTTGTGCATTCAGCTGCATTTAGAAAAAAACTGGAAAAAGGTTACTCTCAGTGCAAAATGGCGCTCTGTCTGACTGGACCCTGAAGGCACACGTTGAAATAGCTTGACACTGACACTGATTGTCACTGCTAACCAATTACAGCTTGTTCTACCATGGCAGCAAAGATACATAAACGATTGCAATACTCCAGGGGCTGTCCTGGGGTGAAAACTGAACACAGGTGAAAAGGTGGAGGTATTTTCACGTTGGAGGCAGCAACATAGATAAACAAATATACCCAAGTCCAGATTCATGCAATTCAAAAGACATACATATGTTTCATTATCTTTCGTCTTGGCAGGCAAAATTCTGGAAAAAACAAAACAAAACACTGATATATTATTTTGACATATGCCTTCAAAACCTAAAAGAGAAAGGTCACTATCTTTAATGCATTTTGAACAATCCATATGATAATACATCAGATTAGGTAGGGCTAATCCAGTTCATATTTATGGGAGACTGGAGTCGTTGTAATTTCGTTCTGGGGGCACACTTATTTTTTCAAACAAATCAGTCAGTTGCAGACCAAGGCAGCTTTAAGGGAATACGGGTTGGTAGCAACTGTATTGGATACAGTAAGCACAGAAGACTGTCATGACTCACGTCATGGCAGCTCCTCCTTCTACTTTGTTTGTTGTCTGTTTCCCCGTGTCTGTCTGATCCTCATGTTTCCTAACGCTCTCCTGCAGGAAGCGCCAGCTGAAACTCATTCCACTATCAGACCCACTCTATAAAGCCTCTGGATCTCCAGCCACTCATCGCCAGATTGTACTATCAACCAGAGCGTTGCCTCAGCCATTTCGCCTGCCTGCCTGTCTACTGCTCCTGCCTGCTTGTGTTCGTGCTCTCTTTATTGCCTGCCTGTCGGTGCGCCTGACTTTCACCGGTCGCAGCCGTGAGCCCTCCGCCCTTGGGACAAGCCAGCCAGCTGGACACTGACCGTGTGGACACGCAGCTCTGCCATTACATCGGAGGAGGCCAAACAAAGAGACTCCACTCACCTGCCACCGTCACCTCACCTCACGGGACTCCGGGATTCTCCAGCACCTCTTCCCCCCCGCACCATGTCACAAAAAAATATTGACTTTGAACTGATCTTCTGAGTTCTGTGTTGTGTGGTTGGGTTCAGTTTCTGTTGTTCCCATCACAGAAGACATTTATTTTAATAATTTAAATCTGGCCTGATAAAGACACTGAAGGTCTGATTTGATTTTGCTGGCTTTGGGTGGAAAATGTCATGTAGTTAAATAATATATTTAAATCCATTATTAGCCAAATGTTCTGAGAAACCCATACACTGCATCTTTCCAAATGTTATGGTCAAGGACTTCGTCTGCATATAATGAATTCTTATGTGGTCTGCCGTTTGAATGCCTTTACCTGTTCGCTTGCTCTTACAGTTTCAGCTAGATGCTCAATAATCAAAGCAAAAAGTAAGGGAGACAAAGGGACAGCCATGTTTTGTGCCTCTTTCGGGGCGTCAAACCATCAACGGACATGAACAACAGTAGTTTGTGGAGATGCATAAGGACATTTTATTTCAATTTTACACAGTAAATTACATTCTATTGCAACTGTATCCAATGTTCTTGTTATGACATACATACTGAAATGCCAATTGCATTGATTTAAGTACGTTACAAACCTAGAGCACTGGAAGAGTTTTTGTTGATACAGGCGTCAAAAATCGAATTGTGTCACAATTTCTAAATTCTAAATCAAAAATAAGTCAACATGAGCATTTCATTTCTTCATTTCATTTCATTTCATTTTCATCTTCTAAAGAGTTTCTGGGTTGCCACCATGAAAATCTTTACTATTTGTCCACGTTATAACCTGGTTCATCTTTCTCCTGTTCTCTCTGTTCTTCCTCTCTCTCTCACCTGATCCCGGTTGTTTTGTCAAGAAAATATATCATCCAAAACTGGTTTCTTTGCATCCATATATGAAAGTGAAAGTGGAAGTGCTTAAGCAAAGCCAGCATCTTCACTGCCTTCTACTTTACGTTGCATCATACATAACAAAACAGAAACAGTTGTAATAAAGGTAATGAAGTGGGTCATCATGTAGAGTCACTTAACTCCACCTGTCTCTTGGCTGGTCCAGTCTGCTCTGCTCTGTGTGTGAGCAGCTGTACGCTGCAGTGACCAGACAGAGGAGTAATGAGTGACACTGTGCTGAAATGAGTGCACATTAGTAACTTAAATGAATGTCTTCTGTTTCTTTAGGGGGGCGGGGAATATATTTAAGAAAATAAATGGAATTGAATTAAATTTTATTTTATTTTAATTGCCAATGGACGATTCTCTCTATATTATTTTTCTCTCTACTCTTGCCTGTTTGACTGATGTCCGACAATGAAGAACAATGTGTTTTTGTAATGTGTGTGTGTGATGCTATACGCACACACAATTTGGTTTTGCAGGTGAGTAATCTCAAGCTGTTGTAAAGTACCCTTCTGACGTCTAGCGATTCTTCATTTTTCAGTGTTAAACTTTTTTGTTCCCACTTAATTGGTTTGTTGTTACAATGTAAATAAATGTGACCACATGACCTCAGGCTGTTACACTCCCATCGCGAAATATAGCAGAAATCACAATTTCACAACACTGGTGTTGTAAAGTGACGAAAAAGACAATAATTGGACCTTAACTTTACGGTAGCACGCAGCCTATCTTTTTATAGAGGAATTTGGAGATAAATGGCAGTAGCATGAAACTGATGTGTAAAACAAACAAAAGAAACCTAGATGTTTAAGATCGTATGCTTTAAAATTATAGAGAAATACTGTGTGTGTTATATAATGTCGGTAAATGTATATGCGCAAAAAGAAGCAAAAACTCTGTGAAGTCATCTCTCATCCAGTAAGCATCTCTGTGGAGATCGCAGGCCAACAGATATTTTACAGGATTCATCTGGGCTCCTCTGCAGCTATATAAATGGCCCCCATAATCTATCAGGGCCCTGGAGACAGAGTAGACAGGGCCGTGTGTGTTTTATCAGCCTAGTAATTGTTCATGTTGACACACATTGTCTTGGAGAGGATGGGGAGAGGGATTCTGCCTTATTAATAGTTTCTAATAAAGACCGGCATTTATCAGGCATTTTATGGTTCTGTCAGATATGACAGGTTCACATGTGCGTGCACACACACACACACACACACACACACACACACACAGAGGCCACTCTTTGTCTACCCACACCATACAAATGCTCTATTTACATACATTTTGCTCACAACAAAGTGCTAAGAAATGATTGATGTAACTGATAGCAGGTGGTTTTCTATAGGTGGAGTTGGTAACAGACAGTCTCTGGTGTCTGATGTGAATGTCTTCCTCTGTCTCCAGTCATGACTCCTGGTCCATGACCTGTGACCTCTCTCTAGTGCAGTGTTTTTCAACCAGTGTGCCGCGGCACACTAGTGTGCCGTGATAGATCGTCAGGTGTGCCATGGGAAATTATCCAATTTCACCTAATTGGTCTAAAAACATTTTTTGAAAACAAATAATTAATTATCTGCAAATAATATGCCATTGTCGAGTGTCTGCGCTGTAGTAGTGACTGGCAGCATAATCATGTAATACTCTTCCATATCACTAGATGGCAGTAGGTAGCGAATTGCATTGTACGTTGAGACAAGAGAATTAGTGATGCATGAATGTGACAGGTGGCGGTGACAGCATTTTGGCTAGTGAGACTGCGGTGACAGTGATGGATACGTTTTTGAAGAGGAAAAATGCCATCTCCAAACTGGGCCCTGGACAAAATTCGGACCCAGATGAAAGCCCTAGTATGAGTGGAGGTCAAAAGAAATCAAAGACGGTGAGCTCGAGGCAATACAGCGAGAGTTACCTTTCATTTGGATTTACTTTCACCGGGGATGCAACGACACCGATTCCGTTGTGCTTGGTGTGTGGTGAAAAGCTATCCAACGGTGCTATGGTACCAAGCAAGCTTAAACGCCATCTCCAAACGAAACACCCTTCGCTTCAAAACAAGAATGTGGACTATTTTGTTCGCCTGCGTGAACACACGGAGAAGCAGGCAACATTTATGAGAAAAACCACAAAGGTAAATGAAAGAGCCCTTAAAGCTAGCTACCACGTAGCTGAACTTGTAGCTAAATCAAAAAGGTTCCACACTGTGGCAGAGACGTTAATAATACCCGCCTGCAAAACCATTGTAAATGAGATGCTCGGACCTGAAGCGGTTAAAGAAATAGCCAAAGTCCCTCTCTCAGATAACACCATTTCTAGACGTATTGCTGACATGTCCGCAGACATCGAAAGTGTGGTTTTGGAAAAGATCCGTATCAGTGAGAAGTTTGCTCTGCAACTTGATGAGTATACGGACATTAGTGGACATGCTCAACTCTTGGCCAATGTGCGTTTTGTGGATGGAGACGCAATCAGAGAAAACTTCCTATTTTGCAAGACATTGCCAGAAAGAACGACAGGAGAGGAAATTTTTCGGGTCACATCACAATATCTTGAACAGGGAGGACTTAAGTGGGAAAACTGCACGAGTGTCTGCACTGATGGAGCCGCAGCCATGGTCGGGCGCACCAAAGGCTTCGTCAGCAGAGTGAAGGAAATAAACCCAGATGTGATTGTTACGCACTGTTTCTTACATCGTGAGGCCCTTGTGGCCAAGACTTTACCAGCAGACCTAACCCCTGTGTTGAATGATGTTGTGCACAGTGTTGGGTGCTGTAATCACATTATTTTTTTCAGTAACGAGTAGTGTAAGGCATTACTGTTCTGAATGTAGTAATCACATTACAGTTCGCCAAGCTCGTTACTTACGTTACATGGTCGCGTGTGATGCGGGCGACCGCCAATTTGACGACTTTCTCGCTAGATTTAGCGACTTTTCAGACCCTCTTAGCGACTTTATTTCCAAAAAGCTACGAGCGACAAATTTAGCGACTTATTCAGATCATCGGGGGAAAGGCGAGAAATATATTATATTGTAATTCACATGCTGCTCAGAGTAAACACAGACCATGGCTCCTCTGCAACAGCGCCTGACTCTCTCCTCTCCGGTGCGGCTGTGCAGGCGACAGGCCGGTGTGTGTATGGGGCGCTGGCTGGGGCAGCAGGAGGGTTGGAGGGGAACGTAAGGAAAATAAGGTGCACTTTGCCCGTGTTGGAAACTTCTCCTCACCGCTGCTAACACTACCTCAAACTTAACGAAGCACCTACAGAGACAGCACGCACACACAAATCTTGTTGCTAAGGAACCGTGGAGCAACATGAATGAGACGCCAAGACAGAATGTAACGAGTAATGTGACTAATTACTTTCTCCAGGCAGTAATCTTGTAATGTAAGGCATTACTATTTTTGAGAGTAATGTGTAATGTGTAATATATTACTTTTTTTGAGTAACGAGCCCCAACACTGGTTGTGCACATGGTAAACTTTGTAAAGACAAGTCCTGTGAAAAGCCGCATATTTGCGTCTTTGTGTGAGGAAATGGGAGCGGATCATAAGGCCCTGCTGTTCCATACGGAGGTCCGATGGTTGTTGCGCTGCAAGGTGCTGGCCCGTGCGTATGAGCTGCGGGAGGAACTTAAAGTGTTTCTGACAAATGAGGGATCCGATTACGCAAAGCTGCTTGCAAGTGATGAGTGGTGTGCAAGGCTGGCATATCTGGCGGATATTTTTCATCATCTGAATGAACTGAACACACGGATGCAAGGCCGAAACGAAAACCTGCTCACGAGTACTGATAAAATAAATGGCTTCCGTTCAAAGGTGCACCTCTGGCAACAACATGTGGAAAGTGGCAACCTTGAAATGTTTCCACTCACCAAGAAATGGCAACATGTTTACACTGCTGCACTGTGTGAGATAATAGGCAAACATCTGAAAGCTCTGGAGGAAAAGATGTCATTTTATTTCTCTTCAGCCTCCACGGACAGTCTTGACTGGGTTAGGGACCCATACAGCTCAGCAGTTGTTGGAAAGGACTTGACTTTACAGGAGCAGGAGGAACTAACTGAACTGAGACAAAATAGTGGTTTCAAGCTAAGCTTTGCTGATCTAACTTTGGACAGTTTTTGGTTGACTGCCTATTTTGACATTGCTCCCATTTTCCACGACATATCTGTGTGAGGTGAGCTTCTCAAGCCTGACTGCCATAAAAACTAAAAACAGGGAGAGACTGAGAGCCATTGAGGAAGACCTTCGTGTGTGTCTTTCTTCAATTCCTGCCAGGATATCAGCTCTGTGTTCATCCAAAAAGGCACAGGTTTCACACTAAGTGAGTAAAATACACTGATTGACATTTTGTACATGCAACTCTTCATATTTCTCAGTGTGGAACAGTAAAATCTTACCCAAATATTATTGCATCTGTCAGAATGAGCACTATGTTTCTGCATTCCTGCTAATAGAATGCCTTTAGACAGAATTAGAATTTGCAAAACACTTTGAAGTTTTCTACTACCTTTAACTCCACATTGTTGTAGCATTTATGTTCAAGCTGTATTTTTAAAGTGGACATGTTAAGTGCACTTTTTGTTTGAAAGAAGATATATAAAAGATGATGAATTATTTTTTTCTTTGTGTTTATTTGATTCATATTCAAGACACTTTGATAAGAATGACTAAATTGTTAATATAGGCTACAGAGTATCATTTTTTAACATTTTTGTTTGGTGGTGTGCCTCGTGATTTTTTCAATGAAAAAAATGTACCTTGGCTCAAAAAAGGTTGAAAAACACTGCTCTAGTGAATGCTGGGAGTGGTTTTGGTCTGTGGTGTTCACAGACAGATGTAATCTGATGATGTCTGTTTCACTGATCTATTTTTTTTTTTTTTCTATTTTTTTACAAAGGCATCTAATGTATTGATCTCACCTTTGGAGAAGGATGGTTTGGGTCTACCCTGAAAAGCCCGCCTAAGTCCGGACTTCTTGCAGCTGCCAGTCTGAAGTTCAAACTGATGGCTGAGAGATGAGGGTAGGATAGAGCTTGTGAGGGAGCTTCTGACAGCAGAGTGTCTGACAACTTCTCCTGCAGAGGATCCTGCCTCTCTATCCTCATTGTCAGGGGACCATGATAAAAAAAGAGTTGTTTTTTTAATAACAGAGGCCAAGAACTGCTACTTGGCAGAAAAAAGAAGTATTAAGGCTATTTTAGTTTGGGGTGAGAGGAGTGAGACCCCGAGCCAGTTCTCAAACGTCAAAAACATTTACACAAAGTGCAACACTCTGACCCCATTTAGTTCACCTGTGGAGAGACTGTTTGGTTGAGGAGGTCCATTCTCACCCCGAGAAGGAACAGACTGTCTGGACACAATATCAGCCTGCATGTGGTGTAATGCAGCATTTTGAAAACATTAAATGCTCTTTGCTGCTCTTGTGATAGCATTGCAGACAAAACATTGGTTGAAAAGGCAAGAGAGACTGTTGCTGTGTTCTTATTAATTGTATAAATAAATACATACATTGTACCCATCAGGTTTGAGAGGCTGCTTGCAATATGCAGTTTAATGATTGTTGACTCTCCTGCAGGGTTAATTAATGTTCTAACGAAGAAGATTCAATTCTAAAAGGAGCTGGATGAACAGGTTGTGGGCCAAGTGTTCAGGAGGAAGTGGGGGGCAGGAAAAGTAATCTAACGAGTAATGTAACATATTTTTCAAGGAGTAAGTAGAAGTACAAATAACTAATTGCACTTCCTAAATAGCTTACCTATAAATGTAGAGAGAAAAAAAACATTGTATGATTTCTTTGGTTTGTTTGCTCCTACAGGAACATTGCTCTATTGTCCTTGAGATCAGATTATTTCAGCTGCATACTCCCCTTCCTTTTATAAATATGTATTTGTTTACACAGTGCTTTCTCGACAATTAACTACAAACAGTTAATTTTCCAAACTGTGATACATTTTGTAAAAATATAATATCATGTTGCCTGTTAATTTTCAATGTTTAATGCAGGCTGTGGGGCTGCCAAAAAGGCTTATTGGATGTAGAGAATGAGTTGTTACAGTGCAGTGTGCTGCTGCTTGTGTAACTGGCCTTGAGTGATGGAAGTGGACTCAGTGGCCCCTGCAACCAAAGTCGTGGACATTGTTGATATTAACAAAAAAGCCTTTGTGAATAGTCTTGTCTTGAGCTGTAGGAACATTTGGCCATGTAGTTTTTCACAAGGTAGTGAACCTGTTTACCTGTGGAGTGTTCGAAACAGGTGTTATTTGAGCTTCCCAAAACTTTCCCAGTCTTTTGTTGCCCCTGTCCCAACTTGTTTGTAATTAGTTGAAAGCATCAAATTTACAAATACTGTATATTCACAATCAATTCAAACAGTAAAGCAGCTACAAGGAATTTTCATATTATGTTGATTCTGGCAGCCCTGAGTAAAAGAAGTTTTACAGCTTGTCCACATGAGAAAAACAAACATTATATACACATAAACATACATATATATACGCCCAAGCTTCAACTTCCTCACAGGGCATGACAATTTCTCCCAGGATTTCCTAATACTTGATTGAATCCATCTTGCCCTCCACACGCTGCAGGTTTCCAGTGCCAGAGGATGTGAAGCAGCCCCAGAGCATCACTGAGCCACCGCCATGCTTCACTGTAGGCAGGGTGTTCTTTTCAGCGTATGCTTCATTCTTCCTCCGGCAGACATACCGCTGATCCATAGGCATAAAAGTTCCAATTCATCACTCCACAGAACAGAATTCCAAAACCTCTTTGGCTTATTTCTACAGTTTTTAGCAAATTGGAGCCCACTGCTCTTGTGAATTTGGGTCAGTAGTGGTGTACATCTTGGTGTTCGTGCATGGAGCCCTTCAGCGTTTCGTATGCGCCGTACTGTTGTCGGAACATGTCCTGTCTTTTTTCACCTCTATCCAATGGCCTGTTTTCCTGATGATTCAACTTTCACCCACTGCCCTACTCTCCCATTAGAAGCCTGTCTTCTGGACTCACAGATGGAGTCACCATTCGCTCCTCCACCCCCCTCTCATGACACTTGAAAGCTTTCTTCCCCAGATCAATAGATGCTCGACACTCAGGGATGCAGGAACTCTGCCTCTGGAATGGATCACAATTGTTGTTCCTGCAAAGAAGTGCTGATAATTGAGTGCCCTGTTGATTGTAAATTAGGAACCAATGGCCACTGGATCATGTTATTTCGCCTTTGAAATGACAGTCGCTTCTTCCAGAGCAACCTGAGATCAACATCTGGTGTTTGCTCCTACTTGTCAAAATGTAAATGTACAATGTTGTTGTTTAAAACTGTTGCCTTCCCATTATACACCAGCAGCCAGTAAGACCTGACATCAGGTTAATCTTGAATGAATATTAAACTGGAATTTCATCTTTTCCAAAATAACATATCCTTAACCAGCATGAGAGGGTCTCAAATTTGATGTTTTTCCTATTGTTCTGGTGTAAATTGAACCCAAATTACTAATTCTGGCTTAATGTGTGTGAATGTTGGTGGAACCACAGTGCCGCCCTTTGGTAAGTTCTTGTATAGTTGGAAGGAAACTTTCTAAACAAACTAATCTTACATTAATGCCTATAAGTATAATTATCTACCTCTGACATATATTTTTGTATTAAGTATAAAGCTAGCACTACACGAAATATGTTTAAGCCATCAGTGCTGCTGCTGCATATGTCTGGTGTGTGTTTGATATACTCTAACAAGTAATTTTCTTTGCCTATTAGGGTTTTCAGTTATGTTCTGTTAAAACATGTAAACCAATGTTTATGTAAGACCTTGTTGGATTTCTGTGAATAGTGAATCACAATCTTAAGACTTTCGAAACGATAAGAATAGTTTGATAAACTCTGCGAGATAAACTGTGATATCGCCAGAGGAAGTGACGCTGTTAGCCCACCCTCAGTTCCGCCTTCAGACTTAAACTTTAAAAGGGAAGACTCCGTTCTCCCACATTCTCTTGTTACTCTCTTCTAAAAAACTTTTGGAACGCGTAACCTCTTAAACTTTTACCTTTCTACTTTTAATTTCCGTACTTTGCTTCGTTTTTGTGACACGCTCCGAGACCTGCAATCTCTGCAGATTTAAAACACATGTTGAACTTTATCACTCGCGGTTTGAAGTGCTGTTTTTAAGTGCTTTTATTTTGAAAGCTCGAGCAAGAACAAAACTAATTTGTTTTTGTCTTCTTTTATATGTTGTTAAAGTCTCGTTACCAATTCAGAAGAAGTTACCTTGCTTTAAAGAAACTCGGATTTAAGACACTAATATAGTAATAATAATAATAATAATAGTTATAGTTATTCAAAAGCCGGTGCAGTATCTAAACTGCTCAAGAAGCCAAGCTAACATCTCCAGCTAAACAGAGAAATCATCATCAAGCCAGGACCTATCGCCCCCAGCATATCACGCGACTTTTGCTGGGAGTGCGAACTGGGAGTTTCGTCATCAGAGAAGAATCACAACGTCATCCTCCAGCGGTTGGACAGCTGCTGCACCCACAGCCAAGCCGAGAAAGGATCAGTGGAACCCAAGTCTGTGGACCTCTTCATCTACAAACAAAGTAGGTTGAAAACTTTGCACACAGCTGGAGTCATAAAGATCAGAGTTGGTGTTTGTAAAGCTTCGACTTCCACCTTATAACCTTAAAGAGAATTTCGGAGTGTAGTGTAAAACTTACCCCGTAATATTTTAAATTAACTACCCGTTCGCAAATTCACCATTGTTTAAAATGACCTAATCTCAATAATTTAATCTTTGCAGTCTCCACATTTTCTGTTGTTTGTTGTCAACTGTTTGACTTATTATTTCATATTATTTACTCTGCATTATTTAGTTAATAAACATATATAACCGTGTGTCCTTGTCTGTGCAAGTTTAATTTGATGTGGAAAATCGATGGCTCCGTATAAAGAAATTACTACTTCAGAATATGAGATATAGAACATAGATTTTAAAACTGAATAAATTAAATTGGATAAATTGAGACTCTAACTGTCCAAGCCGACTTGTGTAGTTGATGTTTGGAATTATTCCCTCCGGCCTATTCCAGTAAATTAAAACAACGGGTGGTGGTGCCCCATCTACGAGTGTGTTATTAATCGCCAGTGATTAATTACCTTGATTATCAAAGTAGTGTATGTTCTAAACTGTGGAAACTGAAACCTCAGTACCTGCTGCCACCAAGTCTTGCTGCAGGTCTTTTGCAGTCAGTCGAGGGTGTTTGGACTCCGGTGGCAGCCGTTGATGGCTTCCTCTTTCTGCCATGTCCAGGTAGTGTAGCCACTGCTCCTTTAACTTTAAACTTGCAAACTATGCTTCTAACTGTATTTCTAGAAACATTCAGTACTTTTGCTATCTTTTTGTTTCCTTTTCCTTGTTTGTGCAAGGCAATGGCAATCTTCTCTGAACATTTTGTACAATTCTCTTATATATTGATCATATTTCTAACATTCAATGAAACGTCACCATCAACAGGCATTTGAGGTATTCTATCTCAAGCACACCTGATGCAACTAATGAAGCCCCTGATTGGCTGCTTCAGATGTGCTAGAGACCACACCTGATTTGCAAGTGTGTGCACTTATGAGGAATTCTGTTCAGCGGGTTGAATATTTTTGAGACTGCAGTAATCATTGAAAGTAGGATTTAGTGTTGAATTTGGATAAAATCCTTGTAATTAGGGATGTGACGGCTACCGGTGTCACGGTAAACCATGGTAAAATTCCCGACAGTGAAGGTTACCGTTTAAGTTTTAATTACCATGGTAACCTCCGCGGTCGATAACCACGGTGTGGAAAACTCACAAGATACTTCCTAAGTCTCCCTACGCATGCGCAGTGCGCGAGGTGCGCTTGTTATGTAGTGAAGAAAACATGGCGGAGGGAGGACGTGATAGTAGCGGCCCTAAAGGCATTTTTACACCTGGGCGAGGATGGCAGCCCTGTCTGTGGGAGCTGCAAGAATAAAGTTGTACCGAGGGGCGGCAACACATCCATCACCCTCAGCTGTTCAGCGAATGCAAGGTAAGTTAACTTTAAACTCAGGTGAATCATGTAT
>CAEMYA010000440.1:610792-639032 GCA_903131615.1 Diplodus sargus | reverse complement strand
TGAAAATCATGATATTGATTTGGGCACAATGACATGACTGGTTAGCTAGCTGGGCTTGTTAGCTAGCATACTGTCAAATTATATTTACTGTTTGTCAACCGTACGCAATGTTATTGACTTTGAATCTTGCTAGCATAGCGTTAGCTTTCTGGCTCATCGCTGAGCGGACTAGAATATCTCCCGCTGCCAAGTCGTATCTATGGTCCGTCCTATTTACTGGAGGAGTGACCAACGTCTCCATTGCATAAGAACCTTATGGAAGAGTAATGATCGTTCCAGGTATTAGTCAAACCCTCAGGCGTTACCAGGGAAACGTAGTTATGGCTTGTGAAAAACTTTATATTTTGATTGTAAAACGCATGAAAATATAAATGAATTTATTTTCTTTGGCAAGTGACCATGGCTTTGATCTGAGCCTTCAGCCAAATGTCCCCAGTTTGAGTCTTCTTCATCATCACCATCTTGCTCCCTTATTCAAAGGGGTTTCCTCATTATCTTCTAGTTCCCCATGTAGGTGCAGGTACAATAGAATCAGTCCTATAATTAATGTTGCTGCCAATTGCTAATATGTTGTTTTGGGAGTCACTAGCAGCGAACCTATTCTGTTATTATGGTATTTGGATGAGTAAGTTTGACAACGTTTAATAGTCAGTGGAGTTCTCTTTAAAGAGATGATTGCTGTTGCTGATCACTGCATCCTCTGTAGTTCCCAGATGAACAGTATAGTCTCTTTAGTGGTACTGATGTAAAATAGAGACCCTGGTTTACACCCACCACAGGGCAAGTTACATCACCTCACAGCAAATAATAATAAAAAAAAACATCCATTAATATATGTGAGGAAAAATAAGTAATTAGTTTGGTGGAATAATTGGCTTCATAACAAAGTCCCCCCAACACACACACACACACACACACACACACACACACACATTCACATAAATACACACACACACACGCACAGCCTGTCCTGCCCTCCCAGTGTCCAATTATCCAGGAACAATCGGTGGAAACTCAAACACTAACAAGTTATTTCTACACAGCAGTGATTTTGTGTAGGTGTCGAGCCCTTTTCTTCTTCTCCCTTTTAATTTTTTTTGTTTTGTTGTTTTGGACCAATCTGCCTTTCTGTTAGTCCCTCCATCTTCCGCTCTCTCAGGACCACAATAATGACATAGAAGGGGATTGGAGGGGTAATGGATGTTTATGCAGCGCAGTGAAATGCCCTCATGGTTCTCCTTTTGATGAAGGCTATACTTCTTAACAAGCACAAAGATGACAGCAGATGTGCGAGCCCCCCCAGCAGTAAAGGCAGACATTATGGTCACCTGGAAATCAGCAGAAGGACAAGAGCTGGTAATGAAGCGAGATAGATGGCTGTTTTTGTATTCCACAATTGATTGACGGCACAAACCTCTTTTCCTCTGTTTCAAAATCTGTGTGCTGAGTCCAACTTCCCTGTCTGTCTTAATTTCTTTCTTTGTATTTTTATCGCTCTGTCCTTAATTCAACAACTGGAGGAGCTGCATCTGTCACTGCTGCGGACTCCTTCCTACAGCAGCAAACAGCTGTAAGCCATGCCTCAGTAAGCTTGTTTAAAAAGCTGATCAAACTCCCACATAAAGCTGAAAATCCTAACACCTTCATACAATATGTATTCGCCTCCTCATCCTCCTACCTTGCAACACTTTCCACGCTTAATCTTGCAAATCAATGTCAATTACATACTGATTATGTTTAGTGTGCCTAACCATTTGTCTTGATTTGGGAGCCATGTAAGTGTGGAAATCAGCAATCCATGTACGTGCTGGTGGATACTGAGGGTGCGGGCAGAGGCGTTGTGGTGCCACAGTACAGTATTGTAACTTCAAAGGTCATGTTTGACTGTTTCTGCATCATTAGATATGAAGAGTAGTCCTGATTTACTGAGAAACACAGAAAGGTCAAGCGTGACCGCTCTCCCTCTCCCCCTCTCTCGGGTCGTGTTAGGTTCCATGTCACACTGTGAGGACAAAATGGCAGCAGCCAAGGGGCGGGAGCAATACACACTGCAGCCAGCACAGCAGGTACCTGTCTGAATGTTGTCCACACGTCACTATGCCTTTGCGTTGCCATTTCTCGTCCTGTGCAGGCTGAAACGCATTGACTTCTCATGGTCCAACGAGTCTAAAAATACAGTCCACTTGTTTTTGCTTTGAAGTTGACATGATTTTGTTTTCTTCCAGCTGTATTAACTGTGCTTATAGCTCTGAAACCTTTGCTATGTGCACATAACCATGAAACTAATGAATGTAATCTCCGGCAATACCGCCGATAATCCACTACGCCCTGCCAGTAGTGTTACTCTGGGTGTTAATGAATACAACATTAAACGTTCTGCTGTGTTTTCATGTCATCATTTATCTGTCATGGTGTGATTTTATATTGCAGTTATTGAGAAAACAGTTCCACTTAGTGATTCACAGTGCAAATTAATTGAAATAAATATGATCATTATTCATTCTGAATATGGTGCATCACCTTGGACTCATGCACCTAGAGGAACAGTTTATTTAAAAAAAAAAGTTATTGTAATTATTATTATCAATGGGTGGAGCTTTGTAGTCCACAAAACATTCTTCACAAACAGTTTCACAGCAATCAGCTGAAAAACTGAAGTAGATAGGGTCTTAAAATGTATCAAACAAAACAAAAGAACAAACCAAAGCAACTGAAAAAAGGAAGAAAAAAAAAAAAGAAAATGGCTTCTTAATGTTGTCCAGTGTAATCCAAGTCTATGGAGCCCAGAGATTCCAAATTAGTTTGAAATCACATTAATTAATGAACTGTATGGGGCTTTTATATTTTTTGGTTGGGTTAGACCAGGTCCAAAAAAACCCCAAAAAAACTGCAATTTGTGTGGGTTCATGGTAATGAAAGAACATGTCACCCAGTGCAATAGTCCAGCTTTTGTTAGCAGGATACACTCATTGTTGGTTTGGATCTCCACATTAAATTTGTTTGCAAGAGGAGAAATCAGAATTATCTTTGATAGAGGTCTATGGTACAGAGGAATACGACAAATCAGGCTTTGGATACAAACATACTTCTTCGTAAGACACATTCATTGTTGCTTTAGGTCTTTTCATGGGATTTATTGACAAACATAAATCAGTATCCTGCCATTCTGTGAGTAAAGTGCTCTTAAGAATGTAAGTGTTGAACCCTTTCACACTTCCCGGTTTCAAACAGGGACACCCTAAAACAAGCAGCCAAACCCTGTTAGGAAAAAGAGGAATATTTAGCCACTTAGCAGAAATAATAAAGACAAGTACAGCAAATGAAGGCATGGATGGATCAAGAGGGCAAAGAATTGTGCAAATGTTTACTTCTGCATTCGGTGCAAAAAGGGATGGGTAATTAGAATGACATTTAGCATAGCCAACGGTTTCCGTCTGGGTTGTCCAGTGTCGGCGTCCGCTTTCGTTTGGCAGCACATCATTAAATATCAACATGGCCTCAATCTATGGGCTGCGGCCATGAACTCCGGGCCAAACAAACGCTCATCAGCAGTGGCGTTAGTGACAGGAGAGCCGAAGGTGGGTGGAGTATCACTAGCTTCCCTCAGCTCCCAAATGAGGTGAAACCAGTGCTTTCCGCTAATATGCAACTGACCCCTGACAAGCAGAGTCTCCTAGCTCAAGCTATGCTGAGAAATCCAGGAGGTCACATTAGCAGGCTAGTTATAACAGAGTGTCAAATGTCTGTCAGTGAATTCCGGGCTAAAAGGCTGTTGCCACACAATGAGTTGCCATTTATCTAAGGTTTAATAAGTGACAACACTGGAGCATTCAGAATGTATGGGCAGCCATTAGCCAAGAGGGGAAAAGGCCCAATATATGACATGATCCCTATCTCTCCTTTCATTTCTCTCCCTCTTCCTTCCCACACTTGAATTAATGACACAGGAACCCAGGAGAGGAAGGGATCTAGTGCTCTCTCCATGTTATTTAAATGACTCCTAACCCCTTTTCCACGGGGGGACGGCGGGTCAACTGTGGTGGTGCAATAACAGCGATGCAGGTGAGAACATGGCTTTAACATAAGGGGCCAAGTGACCGCTGTGTATGTTTTCACATTAATGCAGACGGGCATATTGATCCCCGATGCTGACTCTGGAATGAAGCCAGTGAGTTCAAGCAAGTCTCATTAGACCCTGTGCATCCCTCTGGCCACAGCCAACAAAAGAAACGCTTGGATAAAAAAACAGAGAGAGAGAGAGAGAGAGAGAGAGAGAGAGAGGGAGAGCAATCTGAGCACAAAACTCAGGTCACGTACGCATATGTATGTCTTGAAGCTATGGAATGTAAAAAAGCACAATGAGTACATAGCCTCACCAATAACCCTCTCTCTGGAGAATGGAGATCCCTCAGCACTCCTGTGGCAACTGTAGAGAAGAGGATTTAAATGAGTCCAAAAATGATCATTAACATACATACAGATCCATTTCTACTGTAGAGATGAACTTGTCTAAAAACTGGCAATAAAGAATTTATATTTCTGGGCCATCAAACCACTCAGTTATCAACTGGCACCGACACTGTCACATCAAGCAGGCTAAACTACAACAATGCAACAATAATAGTTATCTTCCAGCATCACATGCAGTAAATCACATTACCATTAGGCCTTTTTTTTAGGAATTATCTTAATTTTGGTTTAAAACTTTTTTTAGAATTCTCTAACATCATCAACACAAAATTGAAGAAACAACCGTGTATGTCACCTATGTATTGTGTTGAAGAGATTTTTACTGAAGTTAGCATGCTAACCAGCTCGCCCTGGCCTTTGAACAGCAAGAAGTTATAGGGTTCCCTTTAGTTTCAGCTTTTTAATTAATGAACAAAAAACATTTACAAAATGTCAAAAAGTGAAATTTTATTTTTCTTACTAAACACAAAAAGACAACCGCACATCTTCAAGTTTGTCACTACTGAACTGATACAAGCTTTGTCACCTTGTTAACTCATAATAAAACACACTGTATTCAAATCAAAACTCACACAAATAACACAAATCACACAAATTGTTCTGTATTTCCTCAATCACATCCGGTTTGGTCAGAATAAAACCTCAATTCACAGAATAGGATGTGAAAATATCCTAGCTCTGCGGGTCATTTCTGATGCCAATGCCCTTAAATTCATCAATAGATATAACTGTTTCAAAGTACAGATTTCTTTGCAAGTTATTCCATGACCAAAGTTTATCATATGAAATTACATTTTTCCTGTCAAAACTATTACAGTTATGAACATTGAACTAGCAGAACCCAAAAGCAGATGGGGTTATGGATTAAAGGAATTTAATGATTTGTTCAGGTGAAGAGAAAGAAGGTACCGGCTCAGGGAGTGGCACAGCTGGTGGTGCAGGGGGGGCTCAGGGCACTCGGTGGCGGAGGTAGAGGCTGATGCACTGGTGAGTGGCAATACAGGTGTAACCTGTGTGGCTGTGGAGCTGGAGCTCGAAGGTTGCACTGATTTTACAAGGAAATGATGAAAAGAGCAAACATGTAAGTTAAACAGTTTAACAAGAGAAACACTGGAACTGGAACCGCAAGAGAACATCGAGAAAACAATCTGGCAGCGAGCGGAGAGAAGACCGGTGATCTTGGTCATGCTGAGGCTGATGAGAAGATGACCTGCAGGTGTGAGGAACAGGAGCCCCAGCCTCGGAAAACACCTGAAAAATAATTACAAATTCACGCACGACTGCAGTTTTACACGTTAGATTGTTGTGCTGGCGTCAACAAGGAGTGTTTTATTATTAAAATGAACAGGATGTTATCTTGTTGTTTTGGTGTGTGACTACCTGTCTGCTCTGTGCTGAATTCAGCTAAATGTATGCACCATGCTCCAGGATCCAGCAGAAATAGGAGCTCTGTGTGTCTGCAGCTGAAGGGTCCAAACTGCCAGAGCTGCAACGAGTAGAAACGCAACCCAGCAGAGCCAGTGGAAGTACACACAGAGGCTGGAGTCAGCTCAGACCGAACACGGATCTGGTGGAATTTATGGGTTAACAGAGAAAATGTTCCAAGTGTGGCTGAAGGTTTGGCCTCCGTTCGCCGATATGGTGCAATAGCTATGCTGTTTTGTGACCAGTGAATTTTTGGGAGTCAGTGGCAATTGACCTATTCAGTCGTTTAAGTATGAGGATGTGTCGTACATTCCTGTTTGATACAAACTGTCCATCAGCAGAATAGTGTGAAACTAAACTCTGGGTATAAATCTTGCTGCCCATATGTTTGTGGGGTGAGATACAAAACAGGGCCAGTCCTGAAACACTGCTCCATAGTGCTTATAGTGGTCAAAAACTCCACAGCCTTCTTGTAAGTCTTTGGACTATAGGTATCTACTGTATGTTCGTCTAGTAATTGCTTCCTGCACACTCTAGTGTTGTGTGTCCTTCAACCAGGCTTTAGCTGAAAACAGGGCATTGATCTATCTGCAATATGTAATGGTTCAAGGTCCAACAAATATTGTCTAAGACCACCTTAATCCTCCAGTAGGTATACGTCATCACATCTCTGTGCCACATACTGAAGTGACTGACGGCATGTGTTCTTTTAAAAACATACTGTACATCATAGCATACAAAACAATGTATTTAATGGAAGAGTAAAATCAGAGGTAAGAATCAGAGCATGCACAAGTATAGCCAGTCTTCGTGTGGGCATAGTAAGCTCCAAGGTTTTCACTCTCATTACTGGGGAGATTTGTGCACAGCCAGCTCCGCCGCCTCGTTTGAAAAGAGCACATCAATGAATGTTGTTGTCATGGTTTCCTTTGTTCCAGCCTGCTTGAAGGAGTCACTTTGGATGGCTGCAAACTTGCAGTTGTAAAGAAAGAGTGTATGTGAATGAGTGTGCGTGTGCACACGAGTGTGTTTGTGTGTGTGCGTGTGTGTGGCATGTGAGAGGTGACACAAGGACAGTGGATCTGTGGCAGATCTAATGAAAGCTTTGCTAACCTTTAGTCAGAGGGAGAGGAAAGGACAAAGGGAAAGAAAAACGCTGTCTGTTTGAAGTTATGTCTGACTGTTAGTGAATTTCATTTTGTGGAACATCCCTCGTTTTTGCACTGTTGCTATAGTAACGCATCTCTTTAACTGTGGAAAGTATCTCAATTCCAGTAACCCTCATGGCTTGTAAATCAGTGAACAAATGACCAGAGTAAATGTTCTCCAAACTCATGTCGTGTTATGATTTTTGTATAAAAGCAATTATTTCATTTAGGCTCAGAAAAGAAGAGCCTAAACAGCAAAGACATGGACTGGCTTAATGTGTCTAACAGCATCACAGAGAAAAAAAACACAGCGTTCCTGCTCAGGCCAGTGACGGCAGTGTGCCTCTGACTCACACATGTCAGATCACTCCTGCTTTTATTCCCTTTACTGGATTTCATCAGCAGCTTCAGCAGAAGTATTAAAGCGATGCATCTCCTAAACTTGCACTTTTACAGTTATGTCTTTTCTTTGACTATACATAAACAGCGTGGTCACTTTGCTAGAAAGACTTGTACATTTCTGCAAACCACGGATATGTATAAATGTAACATTTCTTTATATAGCATGAAATACTGTGTGTTTCTTTAGGCTCAATATTCAATTTCATTTTGTGACCATGCTATGCTCATGGCCTGGTTTGCTTTAGCAACAAAAAATACTTGGTCAGGGTTAGGAAAAGATCATGTTTTTTAATTAAAATATCTGGTTTTGTTGCCACACACATGGATGGTCTCATTTAAAATGTTTAGAGAGTTAAGCTTAGAAGCTTACAATTCAACCATCTGAAACAGTGGTCACTGGGTTGGCAGCTTGCACTTGTAATGCTATCAGCATCCTCTTGTCCTCTCAGCATGAAAGTCAGCTTAAATACATTTACCCTGAATGTGATATGACATGTATTTTAGAAATGTCAATATGATATGTTGGAACGTACCCATAGACATTCTATTCTGGCAACTTGGCTACATGAGCAATGTCACTATCTATACATGAGTATACATAGTGAACTATACATTACAACATACAATGTAACCACAACGGTCCTTTCTCAGTGAAACAGAAGTTAGAGCTGTTGATCTTCTGAAACAGTATGTAGATGAGCTATACAGTAGTTGGGAAAGATTTGATCAGATTGTTCAGGGATTTGATTTGATGGCTGAAAGTGGAAGTGACTTAGTGAATGTCTGAGTGAAAAGACAGAGGATGACAGAACCACCAGTATCTATTTTACTTATGGCTCTAAAAAGAAACAGCAATGGTCGCACTGAGCAGATAAAAAAAAACATTTGGGATTGACAGCACATTGATCTGTCAGCAAGGGGTTGGCCTCCATCCTCACAGCTCCCTCACCTGTATTAGATAAGGAGGAGGGGGAAATAGGTAAATTAGCTCTTCCAGCTTATGTGTAAGCACACATCTGGCCCACAATCTTAAAGCTGCAGTCTGAGATTTTGAGAAAAAAGTGGACTTCCCGAAGTGGAAAATTTGAATGATGCAGCTCCCAGGTCCCTCCTTCTTCCTCTCTGCTGCTGCAGCCCTGCCTTCAAAGCCCCTCCCACAGAGGAGCCTGCTGTACAGGAGCAGTGCACGGCACATTCAACCACTTCAGAGCATACTGAAATTTAGCGACAAGCTACGTAGCTCCACTGCAACATCGTTAGGCCATATGCGCTATTGTGAGTATTACTGTAAGTGCTGCCACCATAGCCTTGTGGTTAACACACAGAATGAAACATATATCAAGCAGCGGTCCTTACTTGTCCAGCAGAAACGCGGCTAACTCTTCGTCGCTCTTGAGTCCTTCCAAATCCAGCAGCTCCCTCCACCTCTGAAATGACGCTCCGATATTTATCCTTGTTTTCTCTCTGGCTCGATCCAATTCTTTCTTTTCGCACTGCTTTTCTTCGCCATTCTTCTTATTAAAGTATCTGCCCAGGTAAGAGCAGACACTCGCAGGCAGGGAGGCTGCCAGCAGCGTATGCACAAGAGTGATTGACACTTTTCAGTCACTCCCCTTGGCTCTGATTGGTTGTGTTGATACGGGTGCAATGGATTCTTGCAAATCAAATTACAGCCACTGGGTGGAGCCACAGACATTGGGTTTTTACACAGCTGACTTGTTCTACTTATTCTACTGTCAGATCATAATGACAATTTTAGCAAATATAACAAAAAAAAATCGTGACAGACTATGGCTTTAAGTTTGAATATTGTTTTACATTGAGATTTAAACTGGCAACTGACAACTTTTTTACTTTCTGAATTTTGAATTCATACACTGATTGAAGAGTATATATGTATAGATTGGTTCACTGCAAGCCTTGCTTTTGCGATGCTATTCAGTCTGCCACCAGCATAGATTTTTTCCATCAATCAAAGGTTAAATTACACAAGCACTCAGGGAGCACGTCTTTAAATGCACAACTAAAACTGGAAACAGCATTGTTTTCCCCAGTTGCTATCCCCAGATATAAGTGGAACAAGTGGAATAACTGTAAAAAAAAAACTACACTGCAAAAAAATAAGAACCCTACAAAGGGGAGAGATAGAAACTGAGGTAAAACAGGAGTGGGCATTCACGCAATGGAGATCGCTCAGTATCGCGTCAAAGTCTGTTCCCTCGCTGATATGTGTTTTTCCTTATCACCAGGACTCGAAATGGTCCAATATTACATTGTTTCTCTGTACTAGATCAGTATGTAACAGAACCTGCCTACTTGTTGATAAAACCAGGCACAACTCTCTTGTTTTGTTTTCATAGCAATTAAGTCCAGGTTTCTAGGTCAAACTGGGATTCTTATTGTTGTTTTTTACTTTGACTGTAGCCAGGTTTCTAGCGGTTTTCAACGGCTGCACAAACAGTAATACCACAGGAAAATGCTGCAAGACAAAGTTGTTTTTTTACTTTTATACTTTTATTGGTTAAAAAAGTGACACACTTGTAGAATCAACGTAGTTAATGTGAGTAAAACGGCCAAATTCTTGAATGTATTAAGAAGTCTGGACCTAGGTATACTGTGGGAACTTCTCCACTCTACTGTCCAACCTCTTGTTGGTGCATGCTGTAACAGTGTGTCATTACTTCAAAGACATTGTGTTATAAAGCTCATACTGTTTGATGGTCCTTTAAGATGAGTTTCAGACCACAATAAAAAAAATAAAAAGGGCATGAACAAGTTCAAAAATCTGAAAAAGAATTTGTTGTTCTGAAAAATGTTTACATCAGCAAGAAGGCTGTGAATACACCTGTGCACCTGTCTATTTTCTGTATACTGCCTTAATACATCAGAGTACAGTGTCCATTTTACAGTCTGGACAGTGGCATTTGAAATAATCTCATCTCGAAGACTCAAACGGACTGAGATGTTTCCTTCCTGGAAAGATTCATTGGCTGGATGCTTTTGGCCTGTCATCTCTAAAATTCAGCCTGGAAGTCTGTCACTGGGGAAGGGAAAAAACAACAGGAGCTGGTGACAAGTGTGGAGAATGATGGAAACTTTCTTTGCCGATGGGTAGCAGGCCTGTCCGCGGGATGCTGGCAGTGACAGCAGGGACTGGAAACTATTTGCTGAAACTATCTCAACCCATGAGCCATTTATCAGGTGGACTGTAATGAACAAAAGCACTATCTCAGAACTTTTTGTCCACCGTTCGATACCATATCTGTCCTCTGTCGCTATCTAGTTAGTGCTGCTCTGAGGGATCGCCCTGTCTGACATTTGGGACTTGTCAGACATAGTGATGGATGATTGAGCGGGTTGTGGTAACATATCTACCTAAACGCTCTCTCTGTGGAGGGATTCTGAGCTTTCTTTCTCAACCAAGTTCTTTTTACCAGCCTACAGTGGTTTGTTGCAAACAGATTATATCCAGTCCTATTTCTGATAAGTTAAAAGTTATCTTTGAATACAAGAAAAAGTGAAGCAAAAATTTGCAGCAATAGTGTGAGAAAATGTATTACTAGACTAGAACTTCCTGTCTTTTTTATTACTACATCGTACACTCTAGGATGAAAAACATACTAACAAGTCGGAACTGTAGCGTTTTTTTTGTGCTGCATTTCAGGTGATTTGGTCTGAACTAAACAGAAAAAAATTGGATACAGCTATTTATTGATACTAATGCAATAACAGTTATCGGAAAAATATAAGTGCAGTGCTGCCGGAGGACACTACAGTGCCGCTCAACCACTCCTCTTTTAATGTGAGGGAGTGAGGAAATAATTGTCCACAGTTTGCATATTTCGGTTGACAGTCATACACATTTTAAGCACTTGAAGATCCAATTATCACTAAAGTGTCTTTCATGCAAGAGGCCTATTGAAATGAGCCATAACGCAACTGTGTTCACACATGCACACACATGCTTGGCACCTGCATACCCTTCCAGTATTTAAAAGGAACCCCGGCCATGATGACTTGTAGGCCCTAATAAGCCACAATTGTTCTCTTGTACTAAAATATGTTGTTAGAAACACATAAAATATTGCCTCTGATTAAAAAATCTATAATATTTAGTACATATTTTGACCTACGTAGGACGCCATGTTTTCCGCGCGCAATGCACTCTGGGGGCGATGACGTAACATGGTTGCACTTGGTAGAATAGCTATTGACGCGTTTGTTTACGTGCGCACAGTTAACCCTAGCCCTATGCCACATTGTGCTGCTTTTGGATGCAATTTCCAGTCAAAAGGCAACAAGGGGAGTGATGTGAGCTGTGATGGACGGGATATCTGCAAAAATGATCAAAGTCATGTGTTTCACTGTATATCCTGACTATCTATAAAGCACACGACAGCTTTGATAATAATCTCCAAAATTATTGATATTGGAATAAGTTTGATTACACAATAGCTTACCGTGAACATCTGCTGACAAAAATTGGAGCTCTTGACAATAAACACTCTCCCTCTCGGTTACCATGGAGAGGCAGTTGCCACACATACACCACCGGTTTTGTCCCAGTCTCGCCTCATCCCGTCTTTCTTGCTCTTCATTTTGATGCTCGTTTTGTGAAACACTGTCAGTGCTGTCCTCCTCATTAATGTTTCGCTCGGGTTCAAATTGAAAAGGCTGAACAGATGACATGTTTATGTCGCTGAACACTCACAACAGGGTCCCGAAGCCCACCAGTGCAACCATATGACGACACAACCCAGAGTGCATTGCGACGTTAACAACAATGGTGACCTACAAGTTAAACTATTTTTACAAATTTTATAAAAACGAAGACATCAAGAAGGTCTTTTATATCACTTTATTATAACTGATACTAACATTTATCTGTTAAGAACTACAAGTCTTCATAGCCGGGGATCCTTTTAAAGATATAGCACAACCCCCATGCCTAAAAGTTTTGTTTTTTTCAGTCAGGTTTGCTTATGCGAATGTTTAAAGTTGGTTAGAATTGAATTGAAGGGAATCAATCATGTCAATTCGTAGCTGATACCCTAAAGTTTACAGTACAGCTGCCAATGTCATCAGAGAAGCATTGCTCAAAACTGAGTACCGCAACAGTCAAATACAGAAAGAGGTGTTTGACTGACATACAGTAGTTAGATGCCAGAAATCATCTAACTCACAGCCTATGCGAACACAAACACACGAGTGAGCCGCAGCAGCTCAGTAACGAAGCCGCCATGCAGCACGCAGTGTTCCAGTGTACCCAGCCTGTTAGAAGAAGAATATGTTTTCCTTCTGGAAACAGCTGACTGTTGCCATCCTTTGCCAAACATTCATCCTTTTTTGTCAAATTCATCAAAATATTACTTGCGAGCTACAGGGCATCATCAATACAGTCAACCCAAACCAAATGTGTTGGTACATCTGAATACTTTCTGGTTTCCCTTCTCTGTCTGTGGATCTCAGTTCTAAGCCCATTTATCCCAACTGAAGATGTAAATCTTGAAAAACAAGTAGAAATTATGGGGGGTTTTTTGGTAAAAGGCTTAGTTTTCCAATGTTTTAATAAACACCACTAAAAATTATTTGCAAGGGACTATAAGCTGGGGATGACTATACAGCACATTTGGTGATAGTGAGTGTTCCTGGCAGCAGGATGGTGTATATGGGTGAATGTATAATGTGTTTATATATATATAGATATTTATATCTATATATATATATATATATATATATATATATATATATATATATATAAATATAAAAACTCACAGTTCTTGTTAGCAGATTTGAGTCTGCATATGACATTTGTTGGCTGACACTCATACCTCATACTTCTTTGTAGTCTTTAAAAACAGCAAAATCGATCAATAATCTTTAATGTTAAATGAACACTGGGTCATTAATAAATGCACATGCACACACACACACACGCACACACAAACACAGGCCCCCATGTTAGGTGGTATAATAGCAAAGCAGGTCCAGTGACAAGAGCTTTGCCATGGATGAATGATCGGTTCTCCCTTTTAACATTCACAATGACAATTGCCAAACCTCTATATCGCTGAGCCACACACACACTCACACACACACTGACACAGAGCTCTCTGCTTCCCTAGGTTGCCCTCTCTGATTGCAATTAGTGAATTATGCACTTGGACTTTGGCCAGCTATGCAGGATTAAATTATTCATAAATGTTAATAGGCACTGCCTCTCTCTTTCTCTCTCTCTCTCTGCCTGGATCTCTCTCTCTCACTCCTCCAATCTGGGCCCCAGCTCACACAGCCCATGCTGGAGAGATAATATTGACCTTTTCATTGGGGCATGTTATTAGGAGCTGCTCTCTATTAAAACAAATGATGACATTGTCTGTAAAGCACAATACAATAAGTCATTTCAAAGGGATTACTTTAGCGTCCGCCCGGCGAGAGCAAGAGTGAACTCAATACTGCTCTGGAAAGTCAAGCCAAAATGAGAAAAACCCAACACAATCCAGTGTTTAGCAGTGTACAGGCACTGTGATGCAGCCTGATTCTTTGCTACAGCAATGTGTCTTTGCATACAGCAGCCAGCAGTACACACCGAGCAATTCATTACCATCTGCAAGTTTTGTCTTAAAGGTGCTAAACACAGCAGTTTTTAAATAGCACAATGTCTTTATTGTTATAGGTGTAGACTTATTAATGTAAGTAAATGGTGGTTGCTTCCATCTTTGTACAGTTAGCAGTCTGGTGTTATTGTTGCTGTTGTATTTCTAAAGTAAGTACACATTTCCTTGCATCATTTCCTTTTGTTATGTGAATAATAACTGATGTCTGTCAGAGTAAAGGAGAAAAAACCCACAGGAGGTTGAGATGGATGTTGAAAAGCATTTGACTTTTGACTGCTCACATTTCATATCCGATCAGCTGTAATCAGACAGCAACAAGATTAGGACTAGGCCCTTTTATTAGTGTTTTGATATTGGTAAATAATTATTGTTGGATGGAACTACATCTTTTGCCTCGTCGTATAACTAACCTGTATGCCTTCTGAGTTATCGGTTTTGGTCTGAGATAAACATTATTCCTTGGGTAAAATTCCCAAGGTGGTGTTGTCAGCTCTTCAGTTATACCAGCTTGTTGGCTGCCCACACCTAGCCAGCCACCACATTAAGGTCAGTCCTTAAGGGGTTCTACAATTTCATGACAACTTGGCACCCTCAACTGTTAAGGGAACACTGTGTGATATAAGTAAACGCTCTGCAACAGGCACTGAGTTTAATTTGGAGAACTCGTTGCTGTCTCTCCAATCCTGAAAATAATTTGGGAGTCATTTTTCTTTCAGCTTTTTGCTCTTTGCTTCCTCTGCCTTCCCAAACCAGTGAAAGTCTGGTCTTTGTCTGAAAAACAGCATCCTGTTCTTGTTTTGTGCCAAAGTGCAGAGGAGGGCTAGAAACAGCTGTCTATCTTTTGGAATTAACAAGAACATTCCAATACCATACGCAACATGCTATATAGTATGCTGTTTTGTAAGAAATGTCTCTTAATAGATGCATCAATGCATCAATAAGTATGTCAGTCCCTATATTAAGATGTGGCCATTCTTAATTGCGGTGGCAGCTTGATTCTTATGTAGTGTAGCTGCATGATCACAAGTATATTTTATACTGTCATTTTAAGACCTTAATGTTGTTATTATATCTATCTCTAATTACAAATTCAGTACAGCACAACCTTCAAGTATTTGTATAATGTTATAGATTAATTAATTTAAATTAATTAATTCAAAATGAAATTTCTTTATTTTGTTGTCTTTCATCCCATTGTATATATAGTTAAGCAATGTTTCATTGTTTCTTTTCCAGTGTAAAGGGAACAGTGCTCCCAAAAATCCATACAGCTTTTACCGGTGTAATCCAGGTATCCGGACCGCAGAGATTCTGAATTTAATTCGAAAGAGATTAAATACATTCTCAACGCGCTCTCAAGTTTAAACACCCACTTTAGATTATGGCTGAGTGGAGTCGTTTTATGTACAGTTGTACATTTTTCACTAGAGGTTTCTGAGGGGAGAACTGTGGTCTCTCTGCTTTGGACCATCTATAAAGTAAGAATTAATATGTTGGATGTTAGCAGCTTTAATCTAGTGTTACAGATTTTTGCATTCTGCTTCATACTGTAATATCCCAACACATGCCTAGATGTGAATATGAAAATCAGTCACCTCTTCTTTCCATCCATACTTTGTGACACATGCAGCAGACTGACTAAGCTGCTGCTGGTCATTAAGCATGTTTAAAGACCGGACAGCTTCTCAGCTCAGTCCATCTGACTGCCTGTCAATCACCGTTAAGTCCAGCATCCAGTAAAGGAGGGCGATGTGAACATCGGGCTGCACAGGCAGGATGAGATTGATGGACGGGAAGAGAAAGACAAGATTAAAGCAGGAATCCCTGTACAGTTCTCTGACGACTCGGCTGTTGTTGGGTGTATAAGTGAGGGACAGGAGGAGGAGTACAGGGCTCTGGTGGACAACTTTGTGGAGTGGACTGGACAGAATCACCTGTGGCTGAACATCAGCAAGACCAGAGAGATGGTGATAGATTTCAGGAAGAAGAGGAAGACGGCTTTCCAACCACTGTGCATTCTGGGAAGGGATGTGGAGGCGGTGGAGGATTATAAGTACCTTGGTGTTACCATCAACCACAGACTGGACTGGAGATCTAACACTGAAGCTCTGTACAAGAAGGGGATGAGCAGACTTTACTTCCTGAGGAAGCTGAGATCCTTCAACGTGTGCAGCAAGATGTTGGAGATCTTTTATCAGTCTGTGGTGGCCAGTGTACTTTTCTTTGCTGTGGTTTGTTGGGGAAGCAGCATCGGAGCCAGCGACACCAACAGACTCAACAAACTGATCAGGAGGGCTGGCTCTGTGATTGGCTGCAAACAGGACACTCTGGAGGCTGTGGTGGAGAGGAGGACACTGAAAAAACTGTTATCCATCATGGACAATCCTCTCCACCCTCTCCAACTCACACTGGTCAGACAGCGGAGCACCTTCTCCGGAAGGCTGCTTCAGCTTCGCTGTCGTAGCAACAGATACAGGAAATCTTTCCTGCCACAAGCCATCACTTTATACAACAACTCTCTCACCTCTGCCTGATAGAGAACTCTGGTCTCTCTACTGTTTGTATATATTATTATTGTTTATTGTTTCTAGTATATGTTGCACTGTATATATACATTGTGTATATCTTGCTTTCTATTTATGTTATGTACAGAGTGTTTTTTGCAGACCCACTGCAGCTGTGACAAAATAATTTCCCAGTCTGGAATCAATAAAGTAATTCTATTCTATTCTATTCTATTCTATTCTATTCTATCCTCCTCTTTCCCAGAAAGCTTGAAGATTTGAAGAGCAAATCCTCCGTTGAGGAGCAGGTTATGGTTTGGAACACACTGTGAGTCGCCTCTGAGTTGTTTTGTTGTTTCTTTCCTGAAGCAATGGCCTCCAGCTCTGTGCAAAGCTGCTGACGTTAGTCGCACTGACAGAATGCACGGATGCAGCTGGTGTGTCTGGGAGGTAATGGTGCATTTGGGTGTTTAAATTGTTTGAAATTCTAACACCAGTGTTCAGACTACAGATTGTGACAATTGTCACGATGATCAACCAACAGACTATTCAGACTATTTGTTTGACAGCAACTGCTCTCCAAGAGATGCTGCTTTAGCATCACTTGCAGTTATTTCCGAAAAGATTTTGACAGTGACACAATTTTCAGAATTTTGGCCCTGTACACTACCATAGTGGATTTGAAATGAAATAATCGAGATGAAATTGAAGTGCAGGCTTCCAGCATTTATTTGAGGGAATTTACGTCAAAATCAGAGGAAGGGTTTAGGAATTGCAAACATTTTCTGAAGTAATTGGACAGTTGTGTCAAAAGCAGTTTCACTAGCGGGCTATTTCCTCATTATGTCATCATTAATAAGCAGATAAAAGGTCTGGAGTTGATTTCAGGTGTTCATTTTCATTTGGAAGCTGTTGCTGCATATCCATAACATGTGGTCAAAGGAGCTCTCAATGCAAGGGAAACAGGCCATCCTTAGGCTGTGAAAAAGAAAAAAATCCATCAGAGAGATAGCAGAAACATTAGGAGTGGCCAAATAAACTGTTTGGTACATTCTGAGGAAAAAGGAACACACTGGTGAGCTCGGCAATCCAAAAAGGCCCAGACATCCACGTAAGACAACAGCGGTCGCAGAACCCTTCCCATGGTAAAGAACAACTCCTTCACAATATCTAGTGAAGTGAAGAAGACTGTCCAGGCATATCATTACCCAAGTCTATCATAAGAGAAAGCTTCACGAAAGCAAATACAGAGGTTTCACCACAAGTTGCAAACAATTAATAAGCCTCAAGAATAGAAAGGCCAGATTAGAATTTACTAGAACACATCTAAAAAAGCCAGCCAAGTTCTGGAATAGGGTCATTAAAGGGATAGTTTGGGTTTTTTGAAGTGGGGTCATATAAAGTACATATCTATAGTCGGTCTGTTCCCTACCGTAATCACCGATCAGCACAGCCTCAGTTTGGAGGAGCAGAGAGCCGCTCCAGCCAGACGCTCAGCTTTGTACTGCAGTGAACGAGTCCAGAGAAAAAGCTAAATAAACCACCTAAAACAAGGCTCACCTTAACAAATCTATAACAGTTCAAGTGTACGTTGTAAAGGGAAAATTCACACCGCTTTACATCGCCGTCAGACCGGCCTTTCTTTTGGCACTACATTTTCTCAACCATAGAACCTCCGTATCCCTACGCAGTTGCGCTAATGCGGAGGGATACGGAGAGCTAAGTTTCATTTTTATCGAAAGTAAACCTCTTGTCCAGCAGCTGGGCCTCGCCCAGTTGTGCTAATGCAAAAAAAAAGCATAATTGTGACGAAAGAGGCACTTTTAAGATTGACCGTATTTTCATTTTCGGCTCAAACTCAAAAATCTAAATTTTCAATGGAGTGTATTGGATACTGTTACAATAGCATCAAAATCGCTTTTTTTAAAACACTGAGAAGGCTCGACACAACATGAAACTTTGCTTGTAGTATCACCAGGGTCTCTACACATCGCTCAGCTGAACCACATACACTCTACTCAGACGTGTCGATCCCCGAGTGCGTCTGGGCTGCCATGACGATGGCTAGAGGAACAAGCTACTGCTAACGTGAGCTGTTCAAAAACCTTCTTTTTAGTGTGTACACAAACAATGTTCTCAATGCTGGTGTTCATGTATAGAGACCCTGGTGATACTACGAGCAAAGTTTCATGTTGTGTTGAGCCTTCTTACTGTTTTAAAAATAGCTATTTTGATGCTAGTATAAGTGCATGCACTCCCATTGAAATGAGTTGGAGCCGAAAACGAAAATACGATAAATCTTAAAAATGGGTCTTTTATCGTAATTATGCTTTTACACAAAGGTTTGACTCTTATACATTCACAAAAAAAGCCTAGGTTGCATTTTGGCGAGAGTTTAACTTTAAGATGCTCAGATGAATTTAAGGTCAACCTGTAGCAGAATGATGGGAAGAGAAAATAAGGCTTGGAACGGCTCATGATCCGAAACACACCACATCATCTGTAAAACATGATGGAATCAGTGTAGTGGCATGGGCATGCATAGCTGTCAATGGCACTGGGTCACTATTGTTTAATGATGATATGATGGAAGACGGAACATAGGAAGTTTCTGTCTGATCACATTCAGCCAAATTCAGCAAAGTTGATTGGACGGTGCTTCACAGTACAGATGGACTGACCAAAACACATTTTGTGAAGGCAAAGCAGTGGAATATTAAAATGAATATCTAATAAAGTCATAAAAGATGGACAGACACTAAGTGGTTTACTGAGAGGTTGGGGCAAATTCTGATTGGACAAAGATTTATAGATTTTGGACTATAGACTGTGGGACTCTGTGCGTGACTACAGGTACGACTAGAGGTTCATCTAAATAGTGCATCGTTCTCCTTCCAGTCTGTGTGTGTCACTGGGTGTGTTTATCTTCAGCTTGTCCTCAATTCAAGCTGAACACTGCCCTGTCAAACAATGCCAATCATCCATGAACCCTTTACCCTTAGTTGCACTGACTGATTTTTCAACCATCATAACAGAGCTGACATAAAATTACAGATGATGAATGCTACGGGTTGGACTCTGCTGCTGAAACTCCTCCAGCAGTCTTGAGTTTTGACATTTAAAAAAAGGAAAAGACAGATAGCAAACTGCTATTGTGTGAGTATCCTTCCCATGAAAAGGCCAAACTTTAACTTATTGCCTTTATTATAAATCAGTGGTGACAGACCGCAGGCCCAGTCTGACATTTTGATGGAGACATCCTGTGCCTGATAACATGCAAATTCAAATGATGCTGCTGAGGCTACAGCACAGATCATATATGTCTCTCTCTCTCCCTCTGTTCCTCCTCTCCACTGCTCTCTCTTCAGGGAAATGATGCGTGATGCTATCTATTACACTGCTCTGTGTATTTGCATTCCTGGTCGGTAGCAAGCGTTTTTAATAATGTCACAACAGATGATGTTCTGCTGCTGGGCTAAAGGGGGGTGGGGGGGTTGACACCATCACAGTTCGTCAGTACACATCGAAATAAGAAGCTCTTTTTTCATTGAAGGGGGGGGGGCATCTGAATTTCAATGATGTCTTGATATATTTGGTGAGATGTGGACATGAGTGGGTAGGGGTTGATCATATTCATAGTGAGTATTGTGGACAGTACAACATTATGTCGTGAGCATTAGCAAATGATCACATTTTGGTCAAGGTATGTTTCACAAAGGAGCCAAAGTGTTTTGGAATCGGGGTTGTATTAGCAGCAGGCAGCAGTTTTCAGTGTAAACATTTCATGCGCCGCACCAAACAGCAGACAAAGTTAACGATAAGGTGTAAAAGTATTAAGCAGGAGCCAAAGATTTTTCTTAGGAGTGGGTAGACGGAAACCAGAGAACAGCAAAATGCAGAGAAGTGAGTGATTATTTTATAGGCTACATAAATTATCATTTAGGCATCATAAGCATTATATAATTTTTCTATAATTTTCCTATCTTCCAATGATGTAGGTCTGCATCAGTCTAAAAGACATACCTTGGAAAACTTTTTTTAACCACTTCTCACCTATACAGCGTAATGTCCTGTATTGATTCATAGCCTTTGTTACTGTATGTGCCCGTTTGTGTGGAGTGTATTTTGGGACTTGTCCAGGTAATCAAGGGCAGTGGTTCTCTGGTTAAGTAAGTAAGAAAGTGCAACCCTTTTCATGGAATATCATAATGATAGACTGAAAAAAGCCAGTGATAGCAAATAATGCAAATCATTACCAAAAGAAATGTTTCTATTATTTCGCAACAATGAACAGACACTTCAGATCAAACTATGAAATCTGTTAGCAGTAGGTCAGGCAAAAAAAAAAATATATACACACACACCTATATAATATGGGTGCAGCATTCATGCAGACCAAGCTATTTTCCTGTAAAAAAAAAAAAAAATATTACAAAGTACAATTATTATCTATCCTGCAGTGAAGAAAGGGGAGATGTCCACCACTGCCTTTTTCTCTTGATCCATAAAGATGTTATGAAGTGGATGATCCTGATGGTTGTTCTGAATGGCCTCTCACATCTTCAGTGTACATCTCTCCACCACCAAGTAGTTTACCCAGCTGACTTGCATCCTTGTGTCTGATGCCACCTCGCCAGCAGAATGGGAAAAAAACGTCAATCTTGCCACCACAGACTGATAAATCATCTGCAGCATCTTACTACAGATAAAATGACTCAAGGACACAAGAAAATTGTTTTCATTTATTAACCTTTCTCTTGTGTTACACATATAGCGTCTCTTGCACACACGCCCATAACTTTCACACATCCCCCAAAATACTATAAATAAATAAATAAAATATAATAAAACGTTAAAGTGTGACAAATCTGCATCTAAATGGTTTCTGAGATGGTAAACTATAGTGTGATGTTGTCTTGTCCGAAAGGGACAACAAGGACAGTCATACACCTCTGCTGAGGGAAACACTGGCTCCTCGCTGGCCAGGAAATAGGTGGGATGCTGAACAAAAACAGAAGAACAATTGACCATTAGATTCAAAATACACAAGGCCTACAATAGTTTTACAACAAACTGCTGATTTCTCGGCGTGAAACGCGATGTTTTAAACAGGTAGAGGTCATATTTTTTTCTCATGGCAAAATTCAATCGGATCACGAAATAAAACTTTGACTCCCGTTCACTTACATGGAGATTTTTTCCGAGTTAAGGTCCCTTAATGACCGTCACTTCCTGCTTCTGCTTAGGCTAAAATGCTAACATTACCGTCGCGTAGGATATCTCACACACACACACACACACACACACACACAATATACAATAAACACCAACCTAAGCGCCGTGAGATGTGAATAAAGTTTTTCATTTATTGCATTTATTGTCGCAACGTAATTTCACTCACCAACATCACTTCCCAACTGAATTTCTCCTTTCTCAAGTTTCGCCGAAAGGGAGAGTGGGTAACGGCTGCGGCCGGCTGCATGGGCGGGGCTTGACCGTCCAGCAGGTCAAGCCCCGCCTCCCGTTGCAGACGTTAGTATTGCAGCCGGCCGCAGCCGTTACCCACTCCAAATGGCAGGTTTTTCGCTAAGTATTGTTTTTTCCAATTTACTGTGAATGCACCGCAGGTCTGTACACGGCAGCTTCGGTTAGCGAAGGAGAAAACCTTTTTCACTTTCTCTGAGAGTCCGAATGAGAAACGACTGCAAGGAAACACAGTTTTATCACTGAAAATATCGTTTTTTGTACGTTTTAAAGTGATATGGACGAGTCCTGTGATGGTTTAAGCCAAGGAGAGTGGAATGTTGTCGAAGGATATCCTGGTGAGTGTTAAATGTATGCATTTAGCAGCCTGTTTCTCGAATTAATGAACAAATAGTGTGAATCAGTGTGCACTTTAAACTATAAAACCAGTCAGGATATGCTATTTTTGTGGAGAAGTAATTGTTCTAAGCTGCAAACAAGTTGCTAGCTGTTTGTAGTGGAGAGCTTAGCTAGCACACCACTCGTGTTTTTGTAGCAGGAGCACTGCACGTGAGCTAACTCACGCTGTGTGGAGTGATGTTGTGTACTCGGTATAAGTTTAAGATGGGGACCAGTAACTTTGACAACTTGAATCAAAACAGTATTTCTGAAGATATTCTTTATTATTTTGAAATCTAAATGTAGGTAATTCATTTTAGGTGGATTATACATTTTATTTTGCACATTGAGTAATTGCTCTGCATGTTTTGTGCAGGCTGGTTTTTCCTGTTGATAGAATTGTTTTAAAGAATGAGCAGTGCTATCCATGGACTGGATTCTGGCTGAAGAGTCTGCAAAGAACGTTCTGGATCTGATGGCCACCTGTTTTCCAAGAGGGTGGTAGGACAAGAAAATGGATTTCCCATTTCCTTTGGAAGATTTTTTTTATTTCATCTGAGATCTCAGACCTTTTTTTATATATATTTTTTTTTATTTGGGTCAGGCCTGACAAAACAAAGATAGTACGCAGGAGCTTCAGGTACAAACAACTAGATCTTCCATCGCAGGCTGAAGCTGTGAGGAGTTCAGCTCGGAGTCGATCGAGAACAAAGAGGGTAAGATTTGTTAGATTAGATCCATTTTTGGTCAATGTGACTATTATTCGGGCGCATTAATAGATGTGTTGTGTCCATACGCAGTGCATCGCGCAGCACTGATTGTCTTTATTGATTGTTTTTACAGCTGCTGGAAGCGAGACAGAGTGCTAGCTGAGGATGAGGTGGAGCTGCGCCACCATGGACCTGAAGTCTGAGGAGGAAGACAGCGGGGTGTCTGGATGGAGCCGGGACCTCACCGAGCTCTATGCCGTGCTGCTGTCGAGATTATAGAGGTGATTCCGAAGTACAGAGCGACGCACCACAGACGTCTGCAAAACGGACCGAATTCAGACAGAAGGCCGACAGTCACCTCCAGCTCCGAGGCAGCAGACAGACACTTCACGGTGCTGCAGGATTTTGGGCTTGTAGTGAGCTTCCTGTTGTTGTGTGGGCAGATTATGATTTGTACATAGTTGTGGTGTGTTTGTGTTAATAAAGCTCTTTCTTTGTATAAACAGCACCTTTCTGGCATTTTCCTTTCCTCAATAAATTCATTCATGTCTTTGATATCATAAATATCATTTCATATAAATAAAGAAAGTGTATATATATATATACACATATATATATATACTTTCTTTATTTATATATATATATATATATATATATATGGGGTGGGGTTTACATTTATAATGACCCAGGGTGACCAATAGTGACAGATCTGACAGATCTGCCAACCAATCACGAATGATTTTTCGTGTTTAAAAGTACTGGTTTCATCGAATACTGAGTGAGGATATTCAAGCCAGCCCACACATTCTCTGGCCAGGTGTGGTTTCACTGCTATTCATATGCAAATTCAACACAGTGAACACGGCGTTTGCAGGCTGTAAATTGTCATTAACTGCCGAAAATTAGGGAGATTTTCGGGCGTTTACGGGGACGAAAATCCCACTTTTCATGCAGTGGTAATGGGAGGTATTGTCTTGTAATGTGAGCATCTGCTATTAATTTGAATAATGCTTAAATTGCTTGAATTGACTGATGCTCATGATTTAGCACCTAGTTTACTGGAGGATAGTTTGGATGAATACATCCAGATTTAGGTAACAATGTAATTGTAAAAAAAGCATTTCCATTTCAAAAAAGTACCTTCTAATTCTGATCAGTCCACTAAAGTGCTTAAGGAAAATAACACTACATCAACATTAACTACATGACAACTGCTTTTGATAACCATCGTTCAAACCACTACAATACTTTCTGCCCTGCAGGCTAACAGATACCAGATGTCACTGAATGAATGTAGGGGGAGGGTTTATCTAAATGAGATGCAAATGAGCACCATTGTGTTGACTAGCCAGGGGGTGAGAATTTCCTGCTGTGAGAATTGCAAATGTCTTTGGGCTGTTTTCTCCCTAAAGGGTTTTGAGATGTGCATACATTCAAATGGCCACAACTTCTTCAAATATTATCAGATTTGCTTTTTTTAGACATCATTGGAAAGCTTAGAAACTACACTTAAATAACGTAAATAACTCAAAATGCCTCCCGGGAGACTCGTTGCTGGTTTTCTCATGGCTGGTCACATATGTTCTATTTTTTGCCACTTGGAGCCAGCCAGTCCTGTGCACGTATGCAAATTAGCCATGTGCACTAAACACAAGAAAGACTATCATTGAGGAAGTCATACTAAAAATCACTAGCAAGTGAAAGCTAAACCAGAGTGTATCACTCACATACTTTGGGTTCACATCCAAAAGGGTGGCACTCAGAGATGAAGAGCCATCGAAAGGCGATGCTGGTGCAGCTTGCACACTGGGCCCACTCGCTACCAGAACAGAGGATCCTTTCCCACCCACTGACTCCCCAGAAGAACAACCTGAAGTTGAGGCCGAGTGCTCCGAGGACGCAGCAGGTGCTGAGGTAACATAAGATGCTACTGCCGCTAGCTCAAGTGACCTGCCACCTGGTTGGACGACGAAGCAGATGGGCGAATGGAAAGAGGTTCTCCCAGTGTTAGCAGCAGGACAGTTAGCTCACCTCACAGAGTCTCCTGCTGAATCGCTGGAAACTGATTTAGGGACCGTCAATAAATTACTTAGCACAAATATATTAATACAAAATAATTGCAGTTTTTTCCATGTCATGTGACCGAGTGACTTCTGAAACAGATTCTGTTTCCATAAACAAAATATAACAATAAAGAAAATAATGGTAAAAAAGTTCTCTAATACTGAAGAGGTTAACGTATTTTCAAGCAGCAATGTCAGCTTTTACACTATTTTGTCTCAGATTTTGTCTTAGATTCTGATTCTGAAATTCTGAAAAGTTTTTTTTTTTTTTTTCAAAACCTTTTAAAGGGTTATTGTTCAAATATTCTTAGTGTTGCTAGGTTACCGACTCAGAGCACCGCTGCTACAAAGAAATCTAAGGAAAATACTGCAATAGCATATCAGATTATCAAACATTGTTAAGTCTATGCGTGTGTGGGTTGTCATGTAGGCTATAGACTGATTGTCTTGTAATGTAATGTAATGTTATATGCCTACTGCATTTTGAGAAAATTTAGATTGGTATTGCGTAACAATCCGGAGATGGGCGCCCCCCCAAATATTGACAGGTATTTTGCACACTGCTTAAAGCTATATCTGCAATGTCATTAACCTACCGTCACACAAAGTCAGAGAAAGAAGAAAATATTGAGCCAAATTGGTGGGCCATTTATATTTTCATACCATCCCTCAGGAGCCTTAAAATACATTTAAGGTACTTAAACTTAATTGTAATAACATTAATATCATGACCATTAATTAATGTTTTAGCCAATTTTAATTTGATCCATCTCAGTGTTTCTTATTTTTTAATGCAATTAATTTTTTAATGATTTGTTCCTGTTGGTTTTATATTCACTGATGTTAAGTAGTTTTAGCAGCATTTAATATTATGACAGGTGATATATGTTAGACCTGGGTAAAATGGAGGACTCAGATGCAGTCTGTGAACGGTGTTGACAGGCTTTTATTTTGATGTTTTTATGAATTCTCGTCAGAATGGGTGACAAAACAACAGGCTGTGAAAAACTAGACTCGCCTGAGCAGACGAGGACGACACACAAGAAAACAAAGAACAGAATATCACTCCCGAAGGAGGAAAAACGCACAAGGTCTACACTAATCTGAAGAATGAATAAATACGCTATGAAAATTACAAAAAACAAAAGACAACTCTCAAAGAGGGAAAACCAAAAGGCAGAAAACTTAACTGAGCTACTCTGAATTACAAAATACACCAAGAACAAAGGACGCTCCATAGGAGGAAACAAAAATGTCAGCAAACTATCTTCCAGACTAACCAAAAAACTATCACAAAATAAGGTCACTCTTCTTCAGAGGAATTGAAAAAACATGAAAAAAATACAAACTTGACAAGGTACGAGGTTCTTGACTTTGACTGTGACAAAGGCTGGAGGTACTCGACTTGACAAAATACTCTGGCAACAAGACAGGGGAAGACGAGGACTATGTACACATTTCTTTTTTTTTTTTTTAAACATGATGTCAGGTGCAGTGATGACGATGATACTCTCAGCTGGTTTTCCAGGTTTGGGTCAGTCACTCTTGAGTGGAGCCGAGTCTTTGTAAGAGTCAGTTTTGAAAAGAAATGTTCACAGCGGTAGGTTGTCCCAAACAGTGATGCAAACTTCAGTGCATGTCTCCTCAGAACAGGAATATCCTCCACACATAGATAGAGTTTGTAGAACTCAAGCAGAGGGAGATTGTTGTATCTGCATTCCAGCTCATCATTGCTTTGCAGCTCAATAATTTTGAACTGTAGATTGTCTGGCACATCAGCTGACACAGCTGGCTTTTGTTCTTGCAGAGTGGGAAAGTGCACAATTATTCCCTTTAGCTTAGCTTCAAATGATATCATATTTGAAAAAAAGAGAGCTGAAAAGCTGGTTAGGACATTGGAGCTTGGTAGTGTAGTTTCCACCATGAAGGCCAAAACTGGATAAAACTGCTTGATGGTCACTCAAAGTCTGTTGAAGAGCTGCAACTTTATCCACACACGCTTGTCCTTTCAACACATCCAATTTTACATGTTTTGCACTGTAATGATGCTCAAGATGCCTTTTTCATTACCACCAGTGCAACCCCCGCAAACCAGATACAAGGTCTTGTCTTTCACTTCCACAAATAAGTAACCGTTTGTCCATTTAGTGACACTCCACATCAGCTTTTCTTTTCTTACCATGTTCCATTTTAGCAAAGGCTTGTCTGTCATTTTTAACACCTGTCAATAACTGAGGACATGACGTGATGACACGCAATGACAGTTACGTTGATGTGTTCAATGACCCTGACCTTGGACCAGAAAGACGGACACCCGCCCGTTTTATCACGGGGGCATTTAATTGCACATTGGAAATAATTTTTCCAGAATTAATTTTTTTGGGTGGACCAAACAGTCTTGCGGGCCGTATACAGCCTGGAGGCCGAAGGTTCCCCACCCCTGCTTTAATTCATGACATGCAGTTGCTCACAAGGTAGTGGGTTGCACTTCTAGGCAAACGGAATTGCATACTTCAATATGAGACTGATACCTAGCACGAGAATGATCACCAGACCAAACATCCAAATATACATTTAGACATGTATATTTATACCCATGTGTTTATGGATTCATAATGTTTATTCATGTAATTGTGCAGTCAGATCCCTTCCACCAGCCAGGCCTTCTTTCTCACTGTGATATTTAGTCAGGCTGTGACCATCAAACAAACTCATCACATTTCAGACAATGATAAGACTTTGTTATTTCACATTTCATTTATGCCCCTATGTGAAGGGCATCCACACACACACACGCACACACACTATGAAAACCTCTTTAGAAGCGTCCTGCCTGTAATTATAGGAGGTCATGGTTTTGCATTGACTAGCAGCCAAAGCCTGGCCCACTGCTTTGTATCGTTATGCTAATCTACCTCCATGATTACTGTGGCTTGGCTTTTAGTCCTCAATAGAACAGTGCAACTAGGGCTTTCGTGTGTGTGGCTGTGTGTGTGTGTGTGTGTGTGTGTGTCTGTGTGTGTGTGTGTGTGTGTGTGT
>CAEMYA010000440.1:558968-606831 GCA_903131615.1 Diplodus sargus | reverse complement strand
TCGTTTGCAATAAAGTTTTTTTTAAAAAAAGGGGGAAAAAGTCAGCGGGGCTGACTCTGGTGGAAAGTGGGCGGGGTTGACTCTGGTGGGCGGGGCTGACTCTGGTGCAGCTCCACCTTCATGGTTCTGCAGCGAGCACTACTTGGACTGGGAGTTGTCTCTGGTCTGGCCGTTGGGGGTGCTGTCTCGTGGGCCGTTTCGGCCCGGGAAGCTAGAGGGCTCTGCACCTTGGTGTGGGACCTCCAGTCTGTCCGGGTTGGGGTGGTCTCTGTGGCGGCGCTCCCTGCGGCCTTGGACCGGGATCGCTCTCAGTGTGGTTGCCCCCCCCAAAGGTAGCTTCCTCCGCGCCTCAGGTCTCACTGCCCCGCCATGTCTCTGTAGTGACAGCTAGTGTATGTGTGGGTGTGAGCGTGTGTGTCTGTGTGTCTGCGTGCGTATATGTGAGTGTGTGTTTGAGTGTGTATGTATTTGTGTATGTCTCTGTATTGTCACATGTCTGTGGGGGTGGGAGGGTTTGGTCCTTTTAATTTTCTTCTCTTGATTTTATTTGCTGTTTCTCTTTTCTGTTGTTGTTTTTAATCTCTGTAAGGCACTTTCATACTCTTCTGTATGAAAAGCGCCATACAAATAAAGATTGATTGATTGATTGAATCGATGCAGGGCCATAGGGTGCCATCCTTCTTGCCCATGAAGAAGAAGCCTGCACCGAGAGGAGATTAGGAGGAACGGATTAAGCCTGAGGTCTTGGAGCTGTTGATGTATTCCTCCATCGCCTCCCTCTGGGGGCGTAACAGGTTGTAGAGGCAGCTATAGGGGAAGAGGTGCACCAGGGAATGAATCAATACCACAATCATACGGGCGGTGAGGTGGCAGGGAAAGAGTTCGTTCTTTACTTAAAACTGAGGCTAAGTTGTGATATACAGACGGCACAAGGGACAAACCTGGAGTTCTGGAAAGGGGAGGAGCTGACACCTTTACTGCAGGGGAGGCAGAGTAGAGACAGTGTGGTTAGCAAAAGGTGCTCCAACTGGACATAGTATCTGTGGTCCAGTCAATGTGAGGGTTGTGAAAATGTAACCAGGGGAGTCCCAGCACTACCGGAGAGCAGAGTGAAGGGATGATGTGAAGCTGGATAAGCTGCCGATGATTCTCGGAGATGGTGAGAGTGATTCGGACCTCCGGATTTGTCCCTTGCGCGGCCTGTATATCAAGACTTAGCCCCAGTTTTAAGTAAAGAACGTACTCTTTCCCTGCCACCTCACTGCCCGTACGATTGTGGTATTGATTTATTCCCTGGCGCACCTCTTCCCCCCAGCTGCCTCTACAACCTGTTACGACAATAGAGGGAGGCGATGGAGGAATACATCAACAGCTCCAAGACCTCAGGTTTAATCCGTTCCAGGACTCCCTTGAAAAAGGGGGGGGGTCTGACCATTGGAGGTATTCTGGGTGATTAGCGCGGACAAGAGAGCTGTAGCAGGAGGATGTCTGGCTCTCCAATGTGCCCTCAGTCACTGGCGAGCCTTTTGGGAAGGCTGGGCAGGAGGCTAGAAAGTGTTCGGGCAGACCACAGTAGAACACAGCTGGTTGTTTCTCCGGCGTTGCCTTACACGATCTGCGTGGGTTTCTCCGGACAGCAGGGGGAGCTCTAGGAACCTAGGTGAGAAGTGAGATTTTCTGAGGTGTAGGCAGAGAGTGAGGGATCTAGCTGGAGGTGGGGCTAGCTAACCTGCGGCTGGTGGTTGTTTTTTCCCTCATTCTCTCCCTAAGGCGATTATCTAAATGGATGGCGAGCATTATGAGTTGCTTAAGGGAAGCTGGCTCTTCTCTAGCAACTAACTCGTCCTGTAAGCTATACGATACTCCCCTCTTAAAGAAACTGAGGTGTGTGGGCTCGTTCCACCCAGTCTCAGCTGTGAGAATACGGAAATCGATAGAGTAGGATGCTGCAGACTGACGTCTGATGTAAAGAAAACGAGAGTTATGAACGTAACTACGGTTCTATGAATTCTGGATGACCGCCAGAGGGCGGTGCTTCAGCACTGGATATCTCAATCTTGCACATGTGCAGGTCGACTTATTATACCAACAAAGCCACCTGTGACTGTGCGATGACGTAGAGCGCACACCCCAGTATAAAACCCCCATGTCATCACGCAATATGTTCCTCCTCGTCCAGATTCCGAGTGACAGACAGCTCTAGGCGGTGCTTCAGCACTGGATGACTCATGCCAACAAGGTCATGAGGAATGCTTACTGCATTAAGGCATGGAAGCTGTTGATAGGACAGCCATCGCCACAGCCTGTTGAGCAGCCCTGCCGAAATGGCCGCTGCATACACCTTTAGGGTAGATCTGCCTGCGTCCGATAGCGACTGCAGGAAACGCAGAATGATGGCCACTGAGCAGATCTCCGGCAGTTCACCCTGTGTCTGGCACCACTGGGAGAACAGCTTCCACCGATTAGCATAGAGCGACCTAGTGGAGGGAGCCCTAGAACTTTACATTTATATGTGCTCGAGCTCAGATACGACCAGATACCCCATCCTCCTCCAAGGCTTCAGGTCTGACAGCAAGGGCTGGATACCCTGACGTTCCTGCCTCTGTGCCACTTGGGATCCAAGTGACGTGTGTTGACCCAGATTTGAAGGGGCCGTAAGGAAAGGAGACCTAGTGGGATCACCATGGATGTGGCTGTCAGCATACCCAGCAGTTCGAGAAAGAGGCTGTATCTCAATACTCTGCCTTTCTGGAAGCAACCTATGAGTTGCAAAATGTTCTCCACCCTTTTCCGAGAAAGGAAGGCTCTCATTAACCTTGAGTCGAGAGTCATGCCCAGGTAATCTACCTTTTGACTGGGTGTGAGACCGCTCTTGAAGTAGTTGACTGTGAGGCCCAGCTGGTTCACATGCACAAGGAGCACATGAGGCACATGAAAATAGGCGTCTTTGAGATCTATTGACACAAACCATGTGCCCTGTGCCACTGACTGGAGAACGTCTGCCATCCGCAACATGCAGAATGGCAGGACCTTTAAAAACCTGCCCCCGCAGATCCAGGATCGGGCGGAACCTGCCGTCCTTCGGGATTAAAAAATACACTGAATAAAACCCATTGAGCCATGTATGCCCTTCGACAGGCTCGATGGCGTCCTTGTCTAAAAGGGATGCCAGCTCCCTGCTGAGGGCGAGGGATTTTGTGGGATCTCTGACCACAGACGTTTTGACCCCACAGAGGGTCGGTGGCTGGCGTCGGAACTGCGATGTGTATCCCTTAGACAGCGTGGATACCACCCACGGGTCTGTAGTCTCCCTCTCCCAGTAGCTAATGTGCTGCTGAGTGAAGCGCCCGACGCCGGCCCTTTGAGCCTCCCGACAAGGCGAGCTTCTTGTGGCGGAGTCACCACTGGGGGCTGGTCCCCTATTGTCAGGCTGCAGATTGAGCAGAAGCTCCTTAGCCCTCTGGGGTTTGGGGTATAAATGGCCGTTTTTGACTACTTTTGATTTTACCTTTATATTTCACTTTAAAAACTGTTTATCTTGCCTTGTGTGGTGTCATTTTTTTCAGCACAACCTCACATGTATGTATTTACAGTTATTATTTCATTATTCCCTCCCCTTCATTTGACATACTATATTAACACACTGGACCTAAATTCACCCAAAAATCATAAAATCCGAGTAGGAAAAAGTTACATTTTTTAATGTGAAAACCACAAACATGTTTAACGAACCCTTTTCATTACTTGAAATGCAAATATAAATTGTAATCGCCAAAACTTATGTACAAGATTTGCAAAAAACAAAGTTATATACAAGTATTTACACTAAAATGCAGGCAATTTCTCAGGGTTTTTTTAGAAATGTACAGAAATCTATTTACAAAACAATAAGGGGCCACAATAGGATGCCACCAAATTATTTGTGCCACTCTTGAAAGCAGTTTCTGTCCACCACAAGACAGAGAGGCACATCACAGGCCTGACACTTCCAGGGTGTGTCCCTCCTCTTGTTCTCCACCTGGTGGCAGCGTTGGCACCTCAGCCTGCCTTTTGTGGCTTTTTGGCCAGGACCTGGGGCTGTGTCGATTGGCACAGGGACATGATCAGTTCTCCTGCTCTGGGGAACACCTGTCTTGTCCATGCCACACAGCTGACACACCAGCTCCACCATAAAGTCCTTGTGTGTTATCCCCTGCACCTGCCTGGCACTGCTGATCTCCCGGTGCAAAATAAATGCGTTTGTGGTTGCAATGTCCAGGAAATGCAGCATCACAGTCTTGTACCAGCGCGCTGTTTTTCTGTGTGTAGAGTAATACTGGATGAGCTGATCTGACAGGTCAACCCCTCCCATGTTCTTATTATAGGCCACGATGGGTGTGGGACAGGGAATGGCTCTCGCACTCCAGCGTCCAGCTCTGTCCTTCACCCTTCTCTGTGCTGTCTCACCAGAAAATGCAGGATGAATGGTGGAGCACACAGACACCTCTCGCGTGTCCATCCACTTCACGAAGACGAGTGGGCCCTCTCTGATCCACCTCACTGATCCTCTTTCCGATTTCTTAGTGAGAGCATTTGCCCTCCCTCTTGGGCATTCCCTTCGGCTCTCCCTGTAGGTTCCACACGCTCCAAATTTCATCTCAGCCAGATCCATGAACAGTTTCGGACTGCTATAGAAATTGTCCATATAAATGTGGTACCCAGTACCAAGAGAGGATGGCTGGATAAGGTTCATGACCAAATCGTAAGACAGCCCATGCTCACTTGCAGTACTTGTTTTTCCAGTATATATCTGGAACCTGATGGTGTAGCCACTGCACGACTCAGCCAACACAAAAAGCTTTACCCCCATTTAGTGGGCTTGTCTTTCATATATTGTGTCATGCCAGTCTTCGCCTTTGTCGCCACCATCCTCTCATCCACCGCCAGCTCTCTCCTCGGGTGGTAATAGGCCTGGCAGGCGCTGATGATCTCATCATAAAGAGACCTGTCCCGGAACAGTTTGTCATAGCCTGGGGTCCCCTTCTTCCTCTCGTTCTCTGCATCCTCTTCAGGATCACTGAGGTGAATGTTCCACATTATGGATCTGAACCTGTCTCTGGACATCACCTTGGCTGGCAGGGGCACTGACAAAACGTGATTTTGTCTCCAGTAATCTTGGAGAGATGGCAGAGACACCAACGACATGTATACAAGGAGACCAAAACACTTGTATAAATCTTCCACCTCCACGTCAGTCCACTGATACTTACAGCCTGATTGTTTTTTTTCTGCAGCCTTTCTGTTTGTATTGCTGCAGATTGTCCTGACTGTGTCAGTCACAAAAAACAACAGGAACAGGTCTCTTGGGCTGTAGGAGGAAAGTGTCTCTAGTTGGACTCCTGGTGTTCTCCTTGGCTGAAACCGGCTTCAGCATCCTCCGCTGTCATCCAGGGCTCAGAACCAGGGCGTGTTTCTGCTGCCTGAGCCAGCGGAGGTCGGCACCTCGTGGGCACGCTGCGCCGTCCCGCCCTCTTTGCAGACCTGCGAGGAGCGCTCTGTGTGGACGTCGGAGGCTCCTCTTTCCTCTCTCCTCATCCAAAACATAAACTGGATCACCCACTTCATCGTCAGAGTCCTCACTCTCAGGCTCAGACTCTGGCTCAGCGTCTTCTTCAGCTCCATCCAGCTCAAAGAAGAGCTGCACTGCCCGCTCCACATTCAGGAGTCGCCTCATCGTTTTGGCGCACAAAACTCAAAGACGACTACACTACACACTAATCACACTACACTACACACTAATCACACTATACTACACGCTATTATACACTCAAAACACGCTAAATATCACAAATCTCGCTATAACTATCGCTATCTCCGTCAAAATCACTGTCTCTCTTTTGCCGCCGCAACTCCCACAACTTTCCCCACTTCCTTAGCAACCAAATGGCGTGTTCTGATTGGTTTAGACGGTGCACTTTTCCACCAATAGGAAATAGGACTAGGTGTCACATGATTGTTTTTTCAAACATTTCCCTCTTGCAAGCACTTTCGTTGTAAATCGCCCGTCTTTATCGCTTCTTCCTGCACCAAACGCGCATCAAACGTGACGGCAATATTCGTGAAAAAGTGTGGTGTACATTATTTATCATATGTCCGGTTTTACTTGGCCTATCAACACGATTTAAAAACTGGTATATATTTTGAAGGCTGCTCGAACTCCTGAAGTCGGAATCGACTCACAGAGTGCACAAATGCGCCGTTTCGCTGCTATGTCAGCTTAAATTGGCCACGTGAACTTGACGCGCTGGCGCGTCAATCGACTCCAGATGGTTAATCTGGGCAAACTCAGATGAAAGAGTGTCCACTTTGCGAGCCAAAGTGTCCACCTTCTTAACTTTCCCCGGAGGGCCATGTGAGGCAGTACCGCGTCTACATCCCTTAGGTGGCCTCGGGTCAGCGCCCTCGCTAGCAGGTAGGAGCGCAGCATCCCCTTTCACCGCTGCCAGTCTAGCTCTTCCGACCGACATGGGCATAAACCTACAGCTCATGCATGGGTTGTCAGATATACCTGTCCTCAGGTGCTCAACCCCGAGACAGGCCGGACACTGATTGTGGCCATCCTCTGTTTGGAGGGGGGCCATACAAGAGTTAGAGACAGACGAACTCAACATGTCATTAATTGGGGCAGTTTCCAGAAAAGCTGCACAATTATAAAGACAGTCACAGCAAAAACACTGTGCTGCACACCAAGACAACAATAAGGTTCAAACGCGTCCGTACCGGAGCGTGCCTCGAAAAAAATTTATTTCAATGAGTCAGTGCACTGTCCAGTCTAATGTTGTGCTTATTGCCTACAACCCACCGAAAACAGAGAGTCAAGCAATGTAGCGTGGAACATAACAGGCGGCGAAAACACCGCTGTTCAAAGCAAATATGAGCCTGGCGAGCCACCAGCTCTTAGCATCAGCTAACAACTAAAGCAACTTAGCTTACTTACCTGTCTGCAGTAATTCAGTACGGATCGTAACAGCGTGATTACCGCTGTTCGTCCGAAGAACAGGGAATTCTTGAAGGAATAAGCGACATGCCGTCGCTGGTGAGCGAAATAACCGAAGCACCAACCCTCACACTGCATGAAAAGTGGAATTTTCGTCCCCGTACACGCCCAGAAATCTCCCTAATTTTCGGCAGTTAATGACAATTAACAACCATGACGTATGTGGAGCTCCCGGAGGTGCGAACTGCCCCAATTTGCATATGAATAGCAGCGAAACCACGCCTGGCCAGAGAATGTGTGGGCTGGCTTGAATATCCTCACTCAGTATTGGATGAAACCACTACTTATAAACAAGCAAAATCACTCGTGATTGGTCACCCTGAGTCATTATAAATGTAAACCCCAGTAGAAAATTATATGCACACATATATATATATATATATATATATATATATATATATATATATATATATATATATATATATATATATATATGTATATATATATATATATATTCATTCATTTATATTTATGATATCATCAAGGACATGAATGAATTTATTGAGGAAAGGAACATTTGCCAGGAAGTTGTTGTTTATTCAAAGAAAGAGCTTTATTAACACAAACACACCACAACTATGTACAAAGCATCATCTGCCCACACAACAAACGGGAAGCTCACAAGAAGCCCAAAATCCTACAGCACCGCGAAGTGTCGGTTTTTGTAGACGTCTGTGGTGCGCTGCCCTGTACTTCGGAATCGCCTCTCATGTGACTGCAGCGTGGCACAGAGCTCGGTGAGCTCCCGGCTGCGGAAGGACGGAGGTCACACAATCCATCCAGACATCCCGCCATCTTGTGCCGTCTTCCTCCTCAGACATCAGGTCCATGGCGGCGCACTTCTAAAGGTCCACCTCATCCTCAGCTAGCACTCTGTCTCGCTTCCAGCAGCTGTAAAATCAATCAACGATCAGTGCTGCGCAATGCACTGCGTATGGACACATCACATCTATTAATCATCATGAATAAAGAAACGTAACTCACAGTAAAATTGAACGAGGGAGAAAACTGACAGTTACTTACACACAATGGCGTCATTATCGGCATCATGTCAATCTGGACTTGCAGACATAGCTCCGAGCTAATAGGAGGTCACGGCCTCGTTATTAGGCGAGGTTAGTCTGTGAAAACAAAATGCTCGCAGCGATAAACCTCCATTTCCCTCTGCGGCATCTCCATGATGTATTGAGGATATCAAGAAATGGTTATATGAACTTGGGGGACCTTTCATTGATGACAAAGTGGATCCACAACAAAGTCTCTGTATACTTGAAAATGACTAACAGGCTCAATTTGAAATAAAACCATGTGATGGTGTGTCAAATGCTGGAAGGGAAAAAACAGGCAGGCAAAATTGTGCAGGAGGCAAGCACAACAGGCATCCAGGCTCCACAGGCAAGAGGTCCACTTTTTCCTAAACATCTTCTGCCTGCACAAATGATTCATTTTTGCCTTTAAACATTTATCAGGATTAACAAATACCAGCAGGTGACAAGGCCACATCTAACAGGAGCCAGACCTAAGCATGGAAAACAACCACAAACCACAGTGTTGATGCACACAGACCCCCAGGAACACCAAAGACATGCTTGTTTTGTGATGGAGAACATACGTTGTGCCCTCTATTGAAGAAGAGGGCACGTGGTGTGTAACTGCATGAAAAGTGGGATTTTCGTCCCTGTAAACGCCCGAAAATCTCCCTAATTTTCGGGAGTTAACGACAATTTACAGCCTGCAAACGCCGCGTTCGCTGTGCCACAAATTGTCGGAAACGAACCATGACGTCAGTGGAGCTCCCGGAGGTGCGAACGCCCCTAATTTGCATATGAATAGCAGCGAAACCACGCCTGGCCAGAGAATGTGTGGGCTGGCTTCAATATCCTCACTCAGTATTGGATGAAACCACTACTTTTAAACACGAAAAATCATTTGTGATTGGTTGGCAGATCTGTCAGATCTGTCACTATTGGTCACCCTGGGTCATTATGAATGTAAACCCCACCCCATATATATATATATATATTCATTTATTTATTTATTTATAATTTATATATTATTTATATTTATTTACTTACTTTCTATTTATGATATCAAAGACATGAATGAATTTATTGATGAAAGGAAATGCCAGGAAGGTGCTGTTTATTCAAAGAAAGAGCTTTATTAACACAAACACACCACAACTACGTACAAAGTACAATCTGCCCACACAACAACAGGAAGCCCAAAATCCTGCAGTGCCGTGAAGTGTCTGTCTGCCGCCTCGGAGCTGTCGGTAACTGCCGGCCTTCTGTCTGAATTCGGTCCGTTTTGCAGACGTCTGTTGTCGCTCTGTACTTCGGAATCGCCTCTGTAATCTCGACAGCAGCACGGCACAGAGCTCAGTGAGCTCCCGGCTCCATCCAGACACCCGCCGTCTTCCTCCTCAGACATCAGGTCCATGGCAGCGCACTTTCAAAGCTCCACGTCATCCTCAGCTAGCTCTCTGTCTCACTTCCAGCAGCTGTAAAAACAATTAATAAAGACAATCAGTACTGCGCGCTGCACTGCGTATGGACACGACACATCTATTAATGCACCCGAATAATAGTCACATTGACCAAAAACGGATTTAATCTAACAACTCTTACCCTCTTTGTTCGACTCCGAGCTGAACTCCGCACAGCTTCCGCCTGCGATGGAAGATCTGGTTGTTTGTACCTGAAGCTCCTGTACTGTGTTACAGGCAGCTGGAAAACAATTAAATGAGAGTGGTATGAATAGAGAAAACGTAAGTCACAGTAAAATTAAAGCATTAAGGAGAAAACAGTAAACGTTACTTACACACGATGGCGTCATTATCAGCATCATGTAAATCTGGACTTGCAGACATAGCTCCGAGCTAATAGGAGGTCACGGTCTCGTTGTGATGCGAGGTTAGTCTGTGAAAACAAAATGCTCGCAGCGATAAACCTCCGTGTCCCGCTGCGGCAGCGAAGCGACATCCGCCGGCTACACTCTCCGTGGCGGCCCGGCAAAGCTCCTCCCGTCAGCGCAGGCCTCCTCCCGACAGTGGCCGGGCCGCTCCTGCTAGTCTAGCCTAGCTCCCGCTAGCCTAGTTTAGCTCCGGCTCGCTAGCTTAGCCGAACTTGCTTCGTGTCCAATAAAACACAAACATGGAGATGGAGAGTCCAACTCACAGCACGTCCCCCGACAACAGTTCACAGTCCGTTAGTAATAAAACACGACACTGACGACGGACACACACAGTCCACTGTTAGCTGCTCGACGCCATTAACTCTCCGCTCCTTCTTCCTCGTCACTGACGCCCCGGTCAACCCGGAAGTGTAAAAACTCTTAGAGGTCATGAACTCTAACACGTACTAAGAAAAACTTTAACTTCTTTTAAACATTCAGAACCCATGAAATTATATTTTAATGTCACACATTTTAAACAGAAATTATTTATACATTTCAATATCTTATTTATCTAAAAAAAAAAGTCCTGCAAATTTTAACTTTATTTTTAACTTGGTCTCAGGAGAGAGAAAAAAGAAATAAATAATCTTTTTACATAACATTGGCCATTGCTAGTGACATACACAGTAATTAATCTAGCATATTTTAATTAAATAAATGAATTCAAGCTCAAATTTAAGAGTCTCTAATTAGGCTATACCGAGCCTGATCTATTTATACCAGAGATTTTCTTAAAATGAAGTTAATACCTTTTAGAAAAATGTCACCTGGGGTAAAACTCCCCCTGCTACCCTGATTTGCATTGTATAGCTCACAGCATTTTCATTTACATGTTAAAGCCTCCCCTAGAATCAGGGGGAGGGGGGTCATGGGGGGACAACTGCCAAGCAAGGCCCACGTCAGTTTCCGACAATTTACATCAGTTTTCGATGTTGCCTGCAAACTGCCGTGAATTGTCACAAACCTGAAATTCCACGACAATCCACAGTGCCGCATACTGACGAAAATCCCACTTTTCATGCAGTGTGTGTTTGGCTGTTTGTGCATTGGGCACCTCAGCAGAGTCTGCAGGAAGTGTCTCACATGTAAGGTATGCAATCTAAGACATCCTAGCATTCTCCATATCTGCTAAATGGGGAGAGATGGACATGAAGATCAAGCCAACAAGCAATTTGAGGCAGCTCGGAGCAGAGCCACAGTCTCTGTTCAAACCAGTGGTCTCGCTGAACAACATTGTAAAGTCTCCAATGTACCAGTGAAAGTCAATTCTAAGAAGGGACACAAGACAGTGCAAACTTAAGCATTCCTGGAGCAGTGCAGCACAGCATCATTTTGTACAGTGGGTCTTATAAATAATCTCCATCTCTATGGAAGGAAAACAAGCATCTTATTGCAAACCAATGGCCAGGAGAAGATGGTGGACAGCTACACCGTTTCAGACCTGGAAGTGGCCTCAACTGAGACATGTACACTAACCTGAAATTAATCCTGAGATTTTAATAGAAAGGTTAATTCTCTCAGTCTCAGCATCTCAGTGGCTCTAGAAGGCATGAAGCCGCCACAGGTATCTATGCCTATATTTTTTAGGGAAGCGGCATCTCATGGTGACACCCTACAATTGAATAATTGGGTGTGTTTACAGTGGAATCTATGCAAACCCCCAGGAGGACCTGGGGGCACCCAGGGGCTGGAAACTGACTGGGAACCAACTGCTAGCAGTGGGCTGGCAGCTGAAAGGCAGTTGGATGGGGAAAATTAAGGCAGCTGTAATTTTTGAAGAAGCCATTCTAGAAGTTAAATGTTGCTTAATGACAGCCAGTTGGAATGTACATGGCTGTCCCTCCACCATCGCTGCTTCAGGTCCCTATAACCAGCATGGCTACTGCTTGTAGACTGGCTACTGTCAAAAGCAAATAACATCCGTAAGAATTTCAATTTGACCTAGAAACCCTGATCTTAGTGCGATGAAAAATCGGAGTAAAACATCTAGTTGTATTTAGGCAGGTTTTGTTACTTACCGATCTAAAAGTTAGCTAATATTCATATTCTTTGCCTTCTCAATCAGCAGGTTTCTTTTGGATAAGCAAAGGCAGATAGCTTCCTTTGTTGTGTAATTTGTCCTTCATTTTTTCACAAAACATCTGGCCCGGTGGTAGACAAAAGCAAGGCTTATCAGGAACCAGTCTATATACGAATGGTGCCATTTGTCAACCGCCATTACAACTTATCGTTGTATCGTACACTTGTATCGTTTATTGTTTTACTATTATTATTATTATTATTTATTGTTATATTTAACTGTTCTTTGGCTGCTGTGACACACAAATGTTCCCATCTGCAGGACTAATAAAGGAATTCTGATTCTGATTACTACTGCAAGTTTAACTTTTAAGCAGCATTTATGTTGGCGACTTCGGTAGTCAGGAATCATTTGCTTAGTAAATGAACATGTACAGTCTGTTCCATTCCTGCTGAGAAGAGACAGGACATATTAAAGCTATTCAAGAGACGTTGGGACCCGGGTAGTCTTTGTGGCAGTAACTCTGATAATTTGATTTATTACAAATGAGTTAGATGATATGCTGCACTGATAGGCAAGCTTGAACTGAAATTAAAAGTGGCTCTGACATTTTAACTATATCTTATAGAGCCCCTGTTTCAAATTGTAGCCATAACACCTTTAGTATTTCAGTTGGTATTATGCTTTCATTGGTTTTTGGGACTCAGAATGGACTGGGGGAACATGGGGGGGGCATCACTGATACTATGCCTATAATTTTGTACACTTTTTTGAAAGTACATTTTCCAAAATAAAAGTTAATTGCACCCCGAAAGGACATCATTTTAATCAATAGCATCTAACTATGTGTGCTCCCCTCAGAACGATGTGGTTTGTACGTCATCTGGGATAAGGAGTTGGCTGGGGTTGGAATAGAGGTGAGGGGTGATGTAGTACAACTCCTTCTATCATTGTAATGCTCTGGTCACAGGGAGCTATTTTCAGCCCACAAGCAAAAAATATCAGGTTGGTGTCTTTTGCTGGTAAACCCACTGTGGCCCTGCTATCCTGCTGAGGACCTCTTTGAAGCCTCCTGCCATGAGAATTACTTTGTCACATCCTCAGGACGAGGCTTTGATTACAGGACCATTGAGTAGAAATGTTGATGTCTATCACATTGTGTAGACACACATCTGTGTGTGTGTGAGTTTAAAGTACAAGATTATGTTACATCACAAGCATGTTCATGTGTGTCTCTGTGTACTTTTACATGAATATGTGTTGTGTCCCATTTCCCCTGTGCATTGAAATCTGTTATTCTCTCAGTTCACTTTGCTTCACTTTGTTTCTCTTGTATCAGAATTGAGTTATATGATGTACCTGGATTGATCTGGTTTATATATCAGAAAATGTTAACTCATCAATGATAAGACAAGTAACCAAAAAAATATCAGTCAGAAATGTCAAAGTTGTTTGAGCAGTGGCACTGTTGGGCTGTCTGAGCAGGGATAAATTAAACGGACACCAGCTACATGCAGTGGGCACTGTTACTACCCCCAGTAAGAATGAACCCATCAGGAAATCTAAAAGAAAAAAACAAAACACTGACTGCTGCTGCCAAGCAGGGAGGTGGATAGACAATGGGCCAAAGTTCCTGCTCCCTCTTTATTGACTTCTGCTCAATCAAACCAGGCCAGCTACACCTAAGGTAAGAACGCAAGACAACATTTTCACAGTATAACCCATAACCAAAAGTGGGAGCTTACAACAAAAAGTTAGCAATAATAAATGTACATATGCAATGTACAGTTCCATAAAATTAAAGCTGCAAGCAGCGATGAACGGGCCCTCGCAGTCCACGCGCATTGGGGCATGCTGCCGTCAGGGTTTATTCAGGGCAAGACCCTCTACATGTTTGAGCAATTTGGAGTAGATTGCAAATTGTATGTGGAAGTTATAATGAGTTGATGGTTTTATGGCGAAGCATCAAAATGGACCGTGCCACCAGGTGTGACATAGGTGAAAGCTTTTGATAAGTTTTGTCCTCAGATGCTACTTGCAGGGTTTGTTGCAAATCGGTCAAATGGCCTAGGAGGAGTTCAAAAAAGTAAGTTTATCATTTTTTTACAGAGCCTGAGTGGCTCATGGGGAAGTAGTCACCTGGGTTTCATGTCATTCAGACAGACCAATGTGGAGATATGCAACATGGACAGGAAGTTGTTATTTAATAACTTCAGTATTGTTTAGAATACTGCTGTGCGATATGGACACAATTTTATTTCCTGATATAGCTAATTTTATATCCCGATAACGATATATATCCCGGCGTGTCTTTAAGTGGTAGAAAAGATTAGACGTGTTCGAGTCGCTAGTAGCAACTTGTTGGCTGCATGTTTTGCAGATTACTGTTGTCCGGTCGGCGTCTGACTTTTTCAAACCCAAACCAAAGCCAAACAATGGAATTCCGGTTCCCCCTTTTCGGCACAAATCTTCTTGGGGTTCTGCTTCTGTATCTGCGTCTGATGTAACAGCACGAGTAATGTTATTTTCGTCTTCCATTGTGCTCTCCTCCGTCTCCACCATGCTGCTTTGCCTCTGTTTACTCCCGAGCAACCAGTGCTGTAAACGAGTCCTTGCGGGTGACGTAAAAATGCTACCACAAAGCAGTAGCGTTGCCGTAGTGTCTTTTGGTTTCATACAATAAACTCGTTTTGAACTCAAAATGTGGTTGTGCTTTACACGGCATATTAAATTACAACCATAGTGTTGGTTGTGCTGTGTGCAAAGTTTCGTGGAAATCAGTTAAATCACCTGGGAGGAGTTCGAAAAAGTAGGTTTATATGACGAGATTCAGCACAATTCAGTGAATGTGTGGATATAAGGTTTTTGAATGTGCGACAAAGTATATGTGAGTTATAAGCCAAAATGCACTTTACTTTATTATAGCGCCACCTAGTGGTGGAAATCAAAGATGACAATAGATTATGCAATATTTCGGCAGGTGTGACATATATTCCAAGTTTCGTGACTTTTGGGGTATGTTCAGGCAGCGAAAAATGTGATCATTTGCGACGAAAAAATCGTCATTCGAAAAACAATAGGGACCTCGCAGGTCGAGACCTGCTCGGGCCCTAATGATAAAAATAACATGTAACATCCATTCTCATCCATTCTCACATTTTCTTCACTGGGTAAGCACTTTTTTTTTAGGATTTTAGGAATATTTTCCTGCACATTGGGCCACCATATAGGTAAGTCCTGCAGTGTTTTCTGTTGTCTGTCAATTTAATAGTACAATATATTATTAAATGTGAATATTTTTTTTACAATATTCCATATTATCAGACCAGGAAATATGAGAAGAGGGTGTCGGTGGGTATATGGGCCTTGAACAGACTCAGAATGTTTACTGTGTATGTGTAATACTCATCTATATCAAAAGAAGTGCAGCCTTATGAAAGAAGTGTCTGCATCAAAACATCCACTCCTTGGCTTCATCTAGAGGGGAATATTAAAGTGTGATACAGCTGGTCCTTACTGTCTTTCAAGTCATCACTTTGAGATATTCATATTGGCACACAGCTTGCTGGTTAAAATCTTTTCTAACCCTCCAATCACCACTACCACCACCGTCATCATCTCACCAATGTCCCTCCTCAGATATTATCCCTGTCTGCTGAGGACATGTGGCTGAGCCAGTTAGGCTAAATCCAAATCAATTACTTTCCAATGGCCTTAGAAAAGTACCGAATCAAGTTTATGCTCAGCTAATACAATCAGCCTGTGGGGGGGGGGGGATGACTGTGCCATCACGTCTTCCCTGATTTCATTTCTCCAGGCAGGCAGGCAGGCAGGCAGACGGGCAGGCCTGCTCAGTGGTGTTGGTGCTGGAGGGATGCCCGTTGCCACCAGGCATGGCTGGATGATCTCAGCGCCAAATACCATGGCTGTCAGAGGTTTCACAGGAGAAAACATTGGGCCAAAATCCTGAACTAGAGGGACAGAGAAATAAAGAAATGAGGTGAGGCAGAGAGAGTTGGAAGACGAGGCAACAAAGACACAAAATAAAAGCTGAAAGAAAATCCTGGATTTTAAAGCATTACATCACAGAGCAAAAAACCTGAACCCCTCAGTTTGGGTTCTAGTTTCCAAATGTTCCTTTGGTAATGGTCTACCTAAATCTATGAAGTATTCCAGTCAAATAACCTCAAAATAGCAATTTTCATAGGCTATTTATAAGAGATCTTCTGCAACAGCATTAGGCACTTATTTTTGGATCACAGGATTCAGCTCAGGTGACCACTGCCTGTGCCCCATCGACCCTGGTCCGACGTAAATCAGGGCTTTAGTCAGCCTCTCCTCAGGATACCACCCGCAATCCAATGGGCAGACGGAGCAGGCTAACCAGGACTTGGAGTCGGCACTGCACTGCGTTCCCGTCCAACAGCTCCTGGGCAATTCATCTGCCCTGGGTGGGGTATGCACGCAACACCCTTGTCATTGCCCTACAGGTATGTCTTCTTTCATGGCAGCGAATGGCTTCCAGCCCCCCTTTTTCCCCAAGCAGGAGGCCGAGGTGGTGGTTCCATCTGTCCAGGACCATGTGCAGAGGTGCTGTCGGATTTGGCAGACGGCCCGCTCTGCCCTCCTCTGTTATGCTGTGCAGAACCAGCGCCTGGCGGACGGACATTGCTCGCCGGCTCCTGCATATGTCCTGGGTCAGAAAGTGTGGCTTTCTACAAAGGATCTCCCTCTCAGGACGGACTCTCACAATGTCCATCGGGGGGGTGGGTGGTGGTGGGGGCAGTACTGTCACGCTCCCAGACGACCTTGCCTGCCTGCTTGCCCGCCGACCAGCGAGGCTCATCCCATAACACCCCCCCGTCCGCGAATCCTCTGAGTTAAACTCGACCACTGCCTCCTCCCTCTCTGCATCTACGCCCTGACAAAGACATGACAGTCTACAGAACTACAGTTACTTAGTTGATTTGTGTTGTGAAGATGTGAAATTAGCACTCTTGTTTATGCGCAGTGTTATTTTCAACTGCAACATTGAAACAGGTATAGAAACACAGGTGGTCTGGCCTAGCTCGCATTTCTACTGTGCTTATTTTATGTATTGTTTTTCTTTCTTAACATCTCAGACTAACTGCTAGTTTTGGGTAAATTCAAGCTGTTGTTTTCAGTAGTCTCTGGCCTGACAAGGCTGCAACCTAAATTAGTGTTAGTTACAGTTTTAATATTAATACATCACAGCATCAAGCATTTAAGATTAATTAAATGCATACACTTTGATTTAGCAGCTTTAAAAAGACAATGAAATTGTATGTAAACTAATGTGTGATGCAGGGGTTTTCTACCTAGAATTTATCGTGAACAGACAATGTGATCCGGTCTATAAATATGGTCCTTACAAAAAAAATGGGATCTCTGGGCTTCCAGAGACTTAGATTCGGTCAGACTAGCTGTCATTAATTATATGCTTAGATTTTTTTCCATTGTCAGTTTGTTTTGAGTGAATTTTCATTTTTGGGTAAACTGTTCTTTTAAGGAAGAAAAATGCCTGCCTGCTGATAAGCTACAACTAATTCAAAGTTAACATTGTCATGCTGTTTTTGGGGACACAATCTGTGTGACTCCTGACCTCTGATGTGTGTTTAAGTGTGTTGGGCCAGAGGGAGGCCAAAGTTCAGACAGTTTGTTCATATTTATTTCTGAATCAAACATAGTCCCATAACTAAACTAGTTGTAGAAAGACTGTACTAGAGAAAATGAGAAACTTCTGTATCTGCAAGACACTGGTAGCAAATTCTCTGGTGTGATGTGAATATGTAAACATTGCCGCAACCACACATAACATGCTTTCCAGCTGTCAATGTTGTCATGACAACACTGTCAAATAGGGAAATAAATCACATTAAACAATATTCATCTCAGATTGCTGTGAATGTTCTCCAGCTACCATCTGTATTCAATGCCACTGGCAATTTATTATCAATAAACATTTATTTCAAAAAGAAGAGGTTGCACTTCATAACGTAGTATAGTACTCTTTACACAAGGTATGGACAAGGTCTGTACATTGAGAGGCCCTGATCCATCAATACTTGTGAATTCTTACGTAAATATCTCAATTCAGGTCACAATCTCACAAGCAGCGATTTATTTGAAAATATTTAGTCATATTCCTCATATCAAACCGAGCTGATAATGAGTGGCTGATATGCGATATTGCTTTATAAAAGAAGACCATTCTTAGCAAACAAATAGAATACCAACATAACCCACCATACAGCTCAGGAAAAGCCTTTGAACCACTAATGCCCTGATGTGGCCCAAAAGCCATCAATTAATACTCATGAAGCCCTGGCACGCTTTCGTAGAGCCACAGGGCCAAGAGGCTTTCTCTCTGTTTCTCTCTCTACAGCAACATTTTGCCTTTTAGCTTGTGAATGCCAGCATAAAGCAGATGTCAGTAAAGTGGTCCCTCGGTAGGCAAGGCTGATGAACACTAATGGAAGTGGTTACCTTACCGGGAAAATGGACCACTCGGTGATGGTGCTGGCATGGTCCATTTGTACAGAGAGCGAGCAGGTGGATTGACTTGAATCAGGGGAGCACTGAATATTTACTCCCTTGGCCTGACCCTATGCTGCACTTGGTAGACAGAGCAACCTGCACATGCCATCTGAAAGTTTTAGATCTGCTTTAAGATCATTCATCTTTCTTTTCTTTTCTTTGTTTGAATTCAATGTCCCCCTGAATGTAAAAATGTTGGACATGGACATAGAGTTCTCAACGGGCCTCAAAATTACAACCCGACCCAACCCGGCCCGCAGGTTTTTAACCCCGAACCCGACACACCAGCATGAATTGTCTGCCCGAACCCGACCTGAAACCAACCCCCCCCCCGCGTGCCTGCATTGTTTTCCTCATACACTTGTTATCATGATCAGACAGACAGCAGACGGAAAGGTGACGTGAGCCAGGAGACAGGTGCTGCGTCAACGTCAGCAGCAGCACCCGCTCCCGCTGCAAAGAGGACACCGTGCTTCGACCAGTGGGAAAATATATTCAGAGAGACAGAAACAGATGATTTCCCCACTCCTCGAAAAGCAAGGGTGAATTCGCCTGTGGCAACTTTAATTTTTGGCCAATTCCATCTTCTCCAGCCAGGCTATAGGCGCGAGTATACGTCATGCAGCGGCGTCAGTTCTGCGTCTGCCCCTCCCCATGAAGCAGCAGCCAGACTCACTCTTCACCACACCTGAACAGCGATGATTCACAACAAACAATATATAATTTACAACCTGCAAGAAATGTGTTTTATGAAATGTGTGAAAAGAAAGCCCGAGGCCCGGCCCAACCCGGCTCATTTGCTTATTTTTTCAGGCCCGAAAAACTCGACTCATTTGCGTATTTTTTCGGGCCCGAAAAACCCGACCGGACCGGGTTCGGGCCGGCCCGACCCGTTGTGAACTCTACATGGACACTGCAATTCACAACATTTTTAAAACAGCTTTACAACACATTTTCAGTTTCCCACAATTGTCTCTGGACCACATCATCCAGTAATGGGGTTGGGGTGGCTGTGGCTCCGAGCCAGCGTCTTGTTATGGGAAGGTCGCTGGTTGGAATCCCCAGGTCTGCATATCGAAGTTCATCACACCACTATCACTAAAAAAGCCAATTTTAATCTGATAAGAAATTGCAAATGGCACAGGTGAAGAGGTGGCATTAAGTGTCATGGCTACAACAGTGGCTTTCCCTTTCTTTTACTATTTCTCTTTGTGTACACTGACTTTCTTAGTTGTCAGAGTGATTTCTCTCACCAACGTTGTCTGCTGCAGATGGAACATGACTCAGTCCCCCAAAAGGGAAGCTGACAAGGACAAGTGCCAATGGTGCAGGACACAACTCAACAACCAGGGCCACAGCCGCTCACCGAAGGCCCCAAAATTGAAGGAAAGCTGTCTGTCAGTCTGGTGTGTCAGGGTTCTTAAGGTAAATCAGCCGGAGGTAGAGTAGAGTGTAGGCATGATTGAATACACCACTATTTGTATCTGTTCAGCCAACCAAATTATATTTATCCGTACTCTGAGTTGGCGATGCTTAACAGAAAGTTGTTGATTGTTGTTGTCCGAAATATGTATGAGCTGAACATAAATTGCTAGATTTAAAATGAAATGTACACAAAGGCCTCCCAATGTAACTTGACTTGCTAAACAACTTAATAAACTGTGTTTCAAAATTCGTAAGGCTGACACTATTTATGTTTTTAAGGCTACCTCAGGACAACTTGTAGCCATGTTTGTGACATTGACACATTTTACTTGTATGACACTCATGTTCATAAAAATAACAATATATATATATATATATATATATATATATATATATATATTAATAAATATAATTAAAGCTGCAAGGTGAATGGGCCCTCGCAGTCCACGCATGCTGCCGTCGTGGCTTGTTCATGCAACACCTTCCGTTGAAGAAGTTGTTCCTTTTCTAATTTGGTGGCTTGCTCCCGCTGGTATGAAATAATGTATGCATGTCCAGGCAGTGAAGCTGAAAAATCAGAGGGCTGAAAGAGCTTAAATAGGTGAACAGTTTCTCTCACTGCACATATGCTGGAGCAGTAACAGAGCCAAAGTTGAAAATGTCCACATAAGAACGAATGGGAAAGCACCTTCCTAACTCCTGCGATTTTTGAAAGAAATGTAATGGTTATCGCCAAACTATTTACATATTACGTAACAGGACACATTGCTGAACTCTGTGATGTCTTTTTTTATTTCTGTAGGGTGAAAAATGAGGGCACCAGAGCGAGAGACAAAACAGGTACCGTCTGCTCTCCTCCAGAAATTTAGACTCAAAATAAACATTGTGGCTTATGGGGGAGTTGCTGGAGTGCTTGTTGCTCTCGGGCTGCTACAGCCAAACATGTAAGTCCTACATTGGAAATAAGCTGAAAGCCAACAAGATTTCCTACATTTCTATGTATATATTGTCAATGTGAAGTAAAAGATGTGGGATCCAAATCAAGCTGAAGAGAATTTTTTCTCCAGTTTTCCTAGCTGCTCTCCATTCTAGCAATGATGTCTAGCACTCTAGCTCACGCAATACACACCCATTATAAAATGAGAAGACGAGCTAAAAATCCTTAAAACTAAAACCGTGATGATTTCAAAACCGTACAAGATTTTTAAAAGCTGAATACATGCCCAATAGTTCAAGGTCTTGTGACTCTTTAAAAATGGTGCCTCTAGCTCAAAGTATGAGGGACAAGGAGAGGTTGAAAGTCGATGAGTTTTTAACAGGTTTTGAAGATTTCCCCATTTAATTCCATTGACACTAATCATACTGCCACCAGAGCGCCACCCATTGCCGATTTGCACCAAATTTTGCATAAACCCTCATCGGGCCATGGAACACAATTAGCAAAAGTGTTGTGGTATTGGGACTGTATTTGGTGAAGATACGAAAGACTGTCTGTTTTGAACACAATGTGCAGGAATGTGTTGTTTTATATTTTGGGCGTTTTTTGGACTATCAAAATTCTTTTGACAGATTTTTGTCAGGATGGTCCACAGATGCTTCATGTAAAGTTTGGTGCAAATCGGTCAAATTTCCTAGGAGGAGTTTGAAAAAGTATGTTTTTCATTTGTCACGATTTTGCAAATGGAAAATTACCACAAAAGTTGGCATGGCCTACACTACACAATTCAGCTCAACTTAGGGAAAACATAGATATAAGGTTTAGCAATATGCTACATATTATGTGGGAGTTATGGGCCAAAAACGCTTTTGCAGATAGCGCCACCTGCTGGTCATTTTTAGTGTGTGAGTTACAGGGGCCATTCCATAGCACCCCTATGAATTTAATAAGTGTCATGGTGTGGGCACAGTGCCAAATATTAAATTAGACTGCCACCAGAGCGCCAACTTTTCATGTCATTTCATTTTATTTGGATCTCCATTAGCTTTGGCAAAGCCATTGCTATTCTTCCTGGAGTCCATACCCAGCACCATAATCTTTTCACTGCAGTACACCACAGAAAACACATCACACAACACAGACACATACACACATAAAAACAAAAACAAACAAAAAAAATAAAAAATAAGTAAAAAAATAAATTACAAATTGATTGGACCAATTAGCCTCCACTAAACATCAACAGACACCGAGAGCTGTTTGGCTAACAAATGCTCCTTCAGTATTTCTTTAAATCTGTATTTATTGTTCTCTTGAATAATATGTCCTGGCAGAGCATTCCATAAAACCATGGCTCTGTACATTACCGTATTTTTCATCTTGTTTGTTTTCACTTTAGGTAGAATAAATCTACCTTCCGTAGCATGCCTCGTATTATAACCATGTTCATCCGAGCTGAAAGACAGACATTTATATAAAACCCTTGGCAGTTTAGATGCAGATATTTTTCTAATAAAAGTAAGTAATGAGACCGTAAATCTGTTCTTTACATTCAACCAAACAAGACAGTTGTGCATTTTACTGACATTAGTTCTATATGGACAACAACGTAAACATCGTGCTGCCTTATTCTGAGCTGTTTGCAGTTTTTTGATAGATGATGTGGCAGCACACGACCAAACCTCTGAGCAATAATCTAGGTGTGATAACACAAGGCTTTTGATGACACTTCCCCTTACATTTAAAGGTAAAAATTCCCAGCATCTCCTTATGGTTGAAAGACTCCGGCCCATTTTGTTTATTACTTTTTCAATGTGTTTAGACCATGTTAATTTATTGTCAAATATTATTCCAAGAAGTTTGGTTTGTTGCACTTGTTCTACAACCACATCATTTACATATAGCCTCAATTTCGACTCGTTCGTCAACCTAGTTTTTGTCCCAAATACAATACTATTTGTTTTAGCGGTATTAAGAACTAATTTATTGTTGGTTATCCATGTCACCACTGCTTGAAGTTCCTGATTTAAAACACCAATAAGTTCATCAATTGTGGGTTTTGCTGTGTATATTGTCGAGTCATCTGCATACATTGAAATTTTAGCGTCCTTTAGGGTCAGTGGTAGGTCGTTAGTAAATATTGGATATAACAATGGACCAAGACTACTTCCCTGTGGGACTCCACAATCAATTACTTTTGGTTCAGACAAACTTCCATTAAATAGAACTGTCTGTTTCCTGTTTTTCAAATAGCTCTCAAGCCAGCAGGTTGCAGTCGAACTAAAACCATAACAAGCTAATTTCTGTAACAACAAATTATGATCAATAATATCGAACGCTGCACTAAAATCTAGTAATACTGCTCCAACTGGGTGTCTGTTGTCAATTTCTCGTAGCCACTCATCAGCCATTTGAGTGAGAGCTGTAACAGTGGAGTGCTCTTCCCTGTAGGCATGTTGATAATCAGTGTTCAAATCATTAGCTGCAAAATAATTTTGTATTTGTTTAAAAACAATTTTCTACATTATTTTACTCAAGGCGGGCAGCAAGCTTATTGGTCTACTGTTTGAACCACAGAAGGTTGCAGTAGGATTCTTGGGTAACGGAATAATTTTTGCAGTTTTCCATGCCTGAGGAAAAATACATTTCTTTAAACTTAAATTAAATACATGACAAATTGTGGTGGAGATCAAGTTTGCTGCCAATCTGAGCAATTTCATATCCATATTATCTACTCCAGCCTGTTTGTCCTGACATGCAAGTAATAATTTTTCTACCTGACTAACTGTAACTGGAGTAAATCTAAACTCACACTTTTTACCTGCCATAATCGTATTTCTCATATTGAAGTAAGATTGTGCATTATCTGTTAGGCTCATGTTATCCCTAAGTTTCTTTACTTTATTTACAAAATAATTATTGAGATATTCCACAATATCCAAAGGCCTGGTTATAAAAAGTCCCTCTGATTCTAGAAATGATGGAATGGATCTAGATTTTCTGCCCATTATATTATTTAAAGTATTCCATAATTTCTTGCTGTCATGCTTTTACCTTTTCATGGTGAATTTTCTTTTTCTTTATATTCAACTTGGTTGCATAATTTCTTAGCTTGCGGTAAACTTGCCAATTCGATTCATAATTAGACCCGATTGCCATATTCTTTGCGTTATCTCTCTGTTCCATGCATTCCTTTAATTCATTATCAATCCAAGGTGATCTAACACTTCTAATGGATCTTTTCTTCACAGGTGCATGTTTATTAATAATTTCCTCAAAGAGTTTGTTGAAGTTTTCTACTGCCTCATCAGGATCGTTTTCTTCTAACACACTGTTCCAACAAATATTTCTCACATCTTCAATAAAATGGTCTTCTTTGAAATGTTTATATGATCTTTTGAAAATGATTTTGGGTCCTGCTATAGGCACCTTTGTTTTCCTCAGAATTGCTACTAGATTGTGATCACTACAGCCCACTGGTATGCATATCCCTTTGGTGCATAATTCAGCTGTGTTAGTAAAGATGTGATCTATACATGTTGAGGTTCTAGACCCATCTCTTTTAACACATACTCTAGTTGACTCAGTTACAACTTGTGTCAAACCACATGCAACTGTGATTGAGAGAAGCTTATTAACTAGTTGCTAAATACTTTGTCAGCTGTCCTCAGGAGGGCACCGACAATAATTGTATATTTCGTGTTAATCCGATGAACCGATGTGGAGATATAAAATACTTCAATTTAAACAGCGCCACCTTGTGGTCATTGCCTAAAATTTTGCACAGAGCCTCAGGGGCTCATGGGGAAGTAAGAACCTGAGCTTTATGTCATTTGGACATACCAATGTGGAGATATACATCACTTGCTGTTTGGAACAAAATCTGCAGGAAGTTGTTATTTAATAACTCGAGTATTCTTTGTTAGGAGGGTCCACAGATGCTGTGTGCCAAGTTTCGGGCAAATCGGTGAAATTGCCTGGGAGGAGTTTGAAAAAGTCGGTTGTCAACATTTTGCGAAATTGCGAAAAAAACGTCAGGCAGAAATGGGCATGGCCTATACCATGAGATTCAGCATAATTCATTGAACGCATGGTTTTTGGGTGTGCAACAAAGCATATGGGAGTGATGAGTCAAAACGCACTTTCCTTGATTATAGCGCAACCTTGTGGTGGAAATTCAGTGCGACAAAAGATTATAAAAATTTTCGCCAGGTGTGATTTATATTCCAAGTTTGGTGAGTTTAGGGGTATGTTCAGGCAGTGAATAATAATAAGAATCACAAGAAAAACTATAGGGACCTCGTAGGTTGAGACCTGCTCGGTCCCTAATAATAATCATAAAGGATGAGTAATGCCTTTTCCATCCCAAGAAAGATTTTGCTGTCCTCACTGTAGCGGTAACAAGATGCTGCCTCTATGACTGCAAATCTCTTTGAATTAAGACATCAACTATGCTGAGGTCTTTTTTATAGCAGGATTGAAATCCTATGTCAGATATTATCATCTGCCCAGTATTGTATGTAATGAAAGAATCACTAAAACATTGAGGAGGACCACTTGAGACTGTGTGAGCTGATGGCTATATTAGACCCAGGTCATCTCTGCCCCTTTGTTTCACAGTCACCACTGCAGTGGACCTCACATTTAATGTGCTTTGAGGTGGCCCATTCTGTGAATGGCATAGGCATATCTCTAATCGCTCTTGACTGGTCTTATCATTCAGTATAAATAGTACTGGGCATACAGGGTCATGCTCTACCTCAGCCTGCCTTAAATGAGACAAGCAGTGAGGACCAAATGGCCTCATCTCCCAGTTGTGGGAGTGACCAGTGCCTGAAGTGGGCTGGTACTCACCAGTAAATAGCACTTCTACATTTTACTCTTTGGTGTTTTGTGACAGTCTTGTCTACCCTCTCCATATCAGGTTAACGAGACGATCCGTATTGGCTATAAATAAACTGCATTACCAGGAGCCACTGTGTGACGCCTGCCTGCCTGTCTCTGTTGATGCCAGAAGTCCTTAAGAAATAGCCAGTCTGGCTATCCGGAGCACCTGGATAAAGCTATGTGGCCACTTGAGCATCCTCTACAGCCTTTAGTTTCTCTTCTAGTGGACACAATGTTGAAGCTGTTACGTTGAGTAAGGGAATATGGTTCTTATTGCATCTAGACAACCTCAGTTTTTTTCTTCAAATTACCTGTCCATGTTAGCAATTTTACAGTTGTGTTAAACCCAGTCAGTAACACAGATTTGATCTTTGACAGGTAAGATCAGAGCAGGTTAATGGCTGAGGTCGCAGTAATGTTATCAATGAAGATTCACACAATTATAGTGATACAAACATGTTCATGTATTTGTGTGTGTATGCCATATTTCTGTGTTTCTGCCTTGTATTTTTGCAAGAGTAACCTCTTGCTGCTTTTATCCTTTCTGTTGTGTGCATTTATCTGTTTCCTTCTGCCTTTATGTACTGCTTTGTTTATTTCCAACCTCTGTGTGTGTGTGTGTGTGTGTGTGTGTGTGTGTGTTGCACAGAGGAGCAGGCCTAGTGGAGTGGAGCTGGCCAATGTGGTGTGGAAAGAGCTGCAGTCAATGCTGTGGAGTCAATGACCCCTGAGCCAGTGGGAAATCCTGCAGGAGAAAACTCCACAAGTATTCCAGCATCCACTGAGCACTGCTGGAGGCTGCTGCCACTCCACACTACACTCATCCTGCTCAGCTCCCAGCTCTGCTGCTGGGACTGAAGGGAAATCAGTCACCAAAGATGAAGCATTCTGTAGGTATTCAATAGCTTTATCACATCATTCACAGTCATTCTTTTACGATTTTATGTCGTATGTCGGTCTTTATATTTGCGTGGAATATTCCTTTGTGTTTGGTTGCTTGATTTCACTCGATTATTCTGTAATAGGATGACATACACAATTTGTGCTTTGTGCTTTAACCTGAATATAGTCAACTTTAATAGATGCAGTGGTGAAGTCCAATCCTTCACCTACAAGTCATTCATCTCTCTTCACTCATGTGAGCACCACATCAAACCCCAGGAAGAATAGCTGCTGCAATGCAGTAGCATGTATCTTAATGGGTATTTGAATAACATTAAACTAAATGTCAATTATGTCAGAATTCTGCACAATGTATTAAATAACTTTGTTTTTAACATCCTATGGCAAATTACTTTTTGCAGTAGTTGATGATGTAGCATGGCTAAGGAAAAGGAAAAATTGTAAAAAGCAATATTGTATCAAGGTCCTTGTAATAAGTGTTATTTATTATTTAACAAGGCCCTAGTGTGTAATAATCAGATGCTTAAATATTAATAAGCATATATACTATGTAAGACTGTAACTGTCAGTAATAACACATCAAAAACATTGTGTTGAATTATAAGACAAGCAAATAAAATCTTCAATAGCGCCTTCATAAGCTATATCCTTAGAGAGTTTTTTGCAGCCACAATATCTAAAGCAGGAACAGCGTGTTATTAAATAAATTATTTATCATGCGTTTTTTAACGTCTTTTTAACCCTCATGAAAATGAAAAAAATGGGACTGTTGTTTACATGATTCTCTTTCAATCTATCTAATATGAAAAGCCTCAATAGCTAACATGTGTGACCAATTTGGTGTAGATGGTAAAAGTGTATGTTGGAGTTATAAGGACTTCCTACTTCATGGTGAAGCATCGTAATTGACTGTATTGCCCTGCCACCAGGTATAACGGAGGTGAAAGATTTTGATAACTTTTCATCTTCAATGTCTGAGGATGATACTGACTGAATGTGAAGTCTGTGGTGTTAAATCTGTAGGAGGAGTTAATTTAAGTACGAGGCAGGGAAATGGCGCCAATTGGCAGCAAAATATTAACTGTGGGTCAAAATGGCAGACTTCCTGTTGGACTGAGGGCATGGGTCCAAGAGGGTGTTGTGTGCATCTGGTCATGATACATATGCATGCCAAATGTCGTGCATGTTTCTGCCTGTTGGAGGCGGGGCTTCAAGCTTGAAATCTTGTAGGTGGTGGGGCTTCAAGCTTGAAATCTTCCAGGGGGCGCTGTGGAGCCATCTTGTCACTGAAAAGGCTCAGACCCTGGCAGATATCAAAGTTTGTGACTTGTGATGAATGTGAAAACAGCATGTGTGGGAGTTTGTCTGTACAAAAAAGCCATTAGGGGTGCTACTGAGCTGTTGTGCCACACTTGAGGGCAGTTGTCATATCAAATTAAAGTACTTATGAGTTTGAACCTACGTGCCAAATTTGGTGAGTCTGTGAACATTTTAAAGTCCTCCAAACAATGTCGGCAAAATGAAAATCGGCACCTGCCATTCAAGATGGACGACTTTCTATTGGGGCAAAAAATTCCTCAAAATTAGTTCTGGGCTATATCGATGAGACCTATGAGTCCTGCAAATTTTAAAAATAGAGTGAATTTGATTGTGGTTGAATGAGAGGTATACCATTCCGACAACCTATTCATTTATACGCGATCCATCGCACCAAGTACGAAGATGTCCGTGGCAGAGACTTAAGAGAACTTGAGCGAAATGTCCCAACCAAGCACCAGCGAGGAGGTTGGTAGCTAGGAAGACCAGCCAACCTTTTCACATCCCTGGCTGTATCTGGAAGAATTTCTCGAAGTGGTTGGATGCAAAAACAACTCTTTTCTAATGCGCAAGTACCACGAGCTAATGGCTTTCAAAAACTCGCCGTCTAATTTGAAAAAGCATATTGAGGTAAGCTGAAAGTTTGTTATCAGTCGATTATAGGTAAAATATTGTAGTAACCTAGTAACGTACTGATGATAAATTTGCAATGTTTGCTATGGCCAGGTACATGCCAAGTCATGCCATGGTTTGCCTGCTGCCAGTAGGCTATGATTCAATGTTGCAAGTTCGTTTGGTGGGCTCTGTGTGAGATTTGAAATTCGACTTTAGTCAAATCTTATCTGAGCTTATATTATTGCTATATGCAATATTTGTAAATTAATTGTGCAAGGCTATAGTTTTTGTTATTATCAGTGAATAATTGACAAAATATGGTGCACTCCAAGACATGCCATGGTTTGCCTGCTAGCAGTAGACTATGATTCAATGTTGCAAGTTTATTTGGTGGGCTCTGTGTGAGATTTGAAATTCGACTTTAGCCAAATGTTATCTGAGCTTATATTATTGCTATTTGCAATATTTATAAGTTAATTGTGCAAGGCTGTCATCTACAGCTGGTAGATAAAGCATGTACAAAGGATAGGCATGATCCTGTCTGTGGATGAGAGTGCGCACGCCTGTGTGAGGCAGGCCCTATGGGTCCTTGTAAAGATATGCCCAACTACCAACTATCAGCCAAATGCTGTTTTAAATGATTTTAGTCGGACTATCTCATCAATAATGCTACTTTTCAGTCATGCCAACAGCTGCTCGTGGTCCTAACACAGCTTTAAGTGGCAATATTCTGGTCTGCTCAACATAATTGCACATACCAGTGAAACTGCTCCCAAACTTGTAGTCTGACCTTCATTCATGAACTTCAAGCATGACATTTAATACAGTGTAAGTTCTAGACAGTCTGAGCTTATGGTTTGAGAGAAATGACATGAATCTCAATCTGTGCCTGTGCATTCTTTTTTACCACAGAAGAAACACCCCACTCGTCTAGACAGGTACACACAACTTACTTCAGCAGCCCTCAAAAGTAAGTCATCCACTGAAGGTTCTTTGGCCCCACCCTCCAAACAAACGAAGCTGTGGGAGACTCAAAGCATGTCCCAGGCAAGTGTGGCTAAAGTAGTCCTGAAATTCGTTGTCCAAGGCTTGCACCCACCACACATTGTTCAGGGACAATGTGTGGTTCCTGCCAGTCAGCATCATCCTTGGCAACGCCTAGGTCTTTCTCCCAAGCTTGCTTGGTGGTTTGTGAGGTAAGAGGAGAATTGGAGTTCAGGGCTCTGTAAAAAACGGTAATGCATTTCTTATCAATCTCTAGAGACAGGGCTTTCTCCAAGCACAAAGTGGTGTAAATATCTGTAGAAGTCATCTTGATCACCAAATTGCTGTTCCAGCCGCTAAGTAAAATCTGGCCTTGGGTGCACTACACATTAAAGCCCTGGTCCTCACAGCCTGGCAGGAAGTCCGGGCTATCAAGAATGGGCATGAGAGGAGATGATAACCAAGCCCGGCCTCCTGTAGAGTGAATGGATCTCCAGGCTGTGATGGTACTGAGAGTAATAGGATTAGTGCAGAGGCATTTAACAAATTCAGGGTTATTCATAAACAATAGATTCAACAAGGGACACTTCGACTGAGAGGATTCAATATCATGAAAAATCGAGGCTGGATCACACTTGTGCCAGCTTGCAATCACCCGTAGGTGTGATGCTAGTTGGTAAAATCTAAGATTTGGTATATTTAACCCTCCATCACAACCTGCCATTTAAAGTTTTGTCATCTTGAGATGGGGCTTCCCTCTGCTCCAGATGGAGCTTAGCCAGCCTTCAAGCAACACCTTGTTGGATAATAAAATAGGGATTTTATTATCCAACAAGGATAACAGGCAGGCTTGAGGAGCGGTCCACCATTACTCTCCTGCCTGTTAGGTCGCATTCGGGGATCAACACTTTTTGTCTGCCATGACGGCAGCACGCCAGAGGTGTGGCAGCAATCGTAAGAAGCCAGAGCTGGTTACGCCTACACTCATCCTGTATATGCATCCCATGACCCACATTATCAGATACATAGGACAGTTACATTTAGCAGGGATGGAGTACGCCACACTGATACCCAACTTAAATTTTATATATGTCTCCAACACTAAACAAGCATAACAAATGTACAACATAGAAAAACACACTTCCTCAAACAAACGGGGACTGTTCACCACACAGGCATCTTTCAAACTCACCAAGCGCGAACTGACGGTTCATGATGAACAGTGTTGGGCCTCGTGCCTCCATATACAGGTCTCAAACAAAGAGAAGGCCTGTAGTTGAAACCAGAAGCCTAAACTAGTAGTTGCTCAACCACGAGGACTACAGAACAAAGAACAGTAAAAAGGCCGACCAGGTGTGAAAAACGTGACCACGTTGAACTGCCTCAAAGACGTCACCCGGTCCCTATTGGCTGTGAGCCAGGAAGCTCCGCCAGGATCACGATGATGTCACAACCACGTTAAAAGGTCTCGAGCTTCTGTTGTTGTGAGACCTCAGTTTCACGCAACTGCTGCCATAAGGGTACAACTTTGAGAAACGTTTTTCAATTTTTCATCTTTGCTTGAGCTCATTTCAGTTTGCTCCTCGCTGGACGAGACAGAGACTGTTTTTGTTTCATTTTCATTTTTGTTCGGACGTTCGCCAGAATTGTTTTGGATCCCGAGAGAAACGCTGCACAACCCAGCCGTTCCCTCATTACCTGCAGAAGGAAGAAAAGAATATTCAGAAGGAACGAGACCGTCCCTTCCTTTGAGTCGACCGATCGCTGTGTTACAGCCTGCCGTCAGCAGTGAGAACGCTCCAGTCTGATCCCGCGCTCGCCTCCTGAACGAGTTGGAGCTTCGAGTTAGCCGGGCCCCCACGCTACCGCTACCAGCGGCATCTACAGTAAGAGGTCTTTTGTTTGGGCAGAAACAGATAGTATATAGCGTGTTGTTGTTTTCTTTGTTGTGCTTTTGCTTTGCTGTGAGAGGACCGCTGAGTCCAATTTATGGTTACCTGTACTGTGTGCTAACTGTGTTTGCTAAGCTTGCTAGGAGCTCATTCAGGCTATTCCAGCCTGTACAGTCTTGCTGCCGTGTGTGACCACAATACGTCGTATTCCAGCTCGATCAGCGGACGACAAACGAACTTCGATTCGCTTGCCTGCCACTGTTCGAGGGAGAGACGACCGCTGTGCACCACATGGTCGTTTGTTTGTTTCTTTGTTGTCTGCTAAGCCCCGCTTAGCTTCTTCCCTCTTTTACTAACACACACACACACACACACACACACACACACACCGAGATACACGTATTGTTTTGAGCGACCTGTTGTAACTTATAGTTAACAACCCCGCTATAACATAAGACGTGTGTCCAGCATATTCCCTTTATTGACTGTAAAGACGGACTTCACCATTTTGGAACTGTGGGTATCATCCCTGTAAATTCAACCCTCGTGTGACCAAACCGCACATGAGAGCAAAGACGGCGCAACCGCTGCCTTTGTTCAAACCTCGCGTGCACGTGTAGTGATCACCTTTAGTCGATACAGTCACTGCCGCCATTTTTGAATTCCAGGTACATGAACCAGTGAATCTGAATTCATCCCCTCGGAATTCGCGTTCTCGCGTGACACAAAGTCACATCCAGTGTTTCCTGTAGTCTCTTCGACGAGACTTCCTGAATCACGCCCACTAATTTGTAGTCCGGCGAACGTGACTCTCCAAGCCACGTTCGGCCATCTTTGTAGTCTTTATTGGGGACTTTCTCACACACACACACACACACGCCTCCACCCAGGGACCTGTTTGGCTTGCTTGTGTTTTGATGTTGCTTGCTTTGTGAAGGAAATTGTTGTTTGTTAAAGTAAGTGGTTTGTTCTGTGGAGTAAGCTTTAATAAACACTGTTGACTTTAACTGAGCAGCATCTGTGATTATTTTGCACAATCCCATATTGTGATAACTGCTGGTTGAGATGGCCAGTGCTCGGATTCACGCCTTCCCTCTTGTCTAATTATTGTTAATTTCATAATATTGACAAGTTGACCAATTTTCAGGCTATGAGACTTACAGGTAAATCATTTGATTATTGTTCCCTGATTCCAGGGTGGTGCCCCATGTTCATTTATGACTCATAGTTATCTAGGTTTCATTAATCAACTATAATAATTTTGTATTAATTAATAATAATATTAATTAATAGTCAATAATCAATAACGATTCCCAACAACAGCGTGCCAAGAAAACTCCCTGTGGGAGTGATTGAAATAAGGTGGAAATGCAATATTCACGTCACGAGCAGCCATGCCACTCAGTTAAGAAATGTTCGATATGGTCAAAATGTTCAGAGTAGGCTACGATGTCTAGAAAACGGAGCATGACCTACCAGCGTGAGTGGTTAGTTATCATCCAGGCAGAGAGTCAATGAAAGCGTGTACCTCCTCCAGGGTGGAAAACCTCTTTTTGGAGCCTCCGTGTGTAGAGTAGCCTGGAACACCATAGTGTAACGCAGGTGCATATTAAAAAATAAAAAAAATTAAAAAGGTGTGTAGTTAAAACTGATATTTGGTTAAAACCGATTGTGAAGTTTAAAATCAGGCGAGAGAGCAGTTGTTTAAAACCAAGAAACCACAGATGCATTAACAGATATACACTGATATTTGTCCACAGAATAAAATCAGGTTAAAACCACAGGTGAAAGTCCATAAAAAATGATAAGACGTGGGAGCAAGTAAAAGGGGCGCTGAAAGGCTAAAATGAAAGAACTAAAACCAAAGGGGGGATAAAAGTCCGGGGTTGGCGGGGTTGGCTCTGTCGCAGGGGGAAGGGGCGCCCTCTTGTCCTCGGTTCGGTCAGTAATATCCGGGCCAGCGCCCACCGTCCCGGCGTTCTGGCGTCCTCGGTGCCACGGCGTCTGCCGTTCTCGGCATTCCCAGCGTCATCGGTGCCACGACGCCCGGGCCGTCCTCGGCATTCCCGACGCCCACCATTCCAGGCGCCCGCTGACCCGGCGTCATGGCGCTCTTGCGGCCGCTGTTTCACCACATCATATGCCTTGCATTTCTTCATCACCGTCAAGGAGAAATCACTTTGCGGTGCGAGAGTGTGGTGGGCTCTCTCCAGCTTTATGTGGCCGGCCTTTGTGGTCAACTTTAGGAAGCAGCATGACTCGAAAACCTCCGCGGGCTGCCAAGTGTCCATATCCTCTGCCAAAACCACTAATACTAATGGACATGGATCGTCATACCCTAGGCTCCGCTGGATCATTGCTCTCCTCTGTTTCACCATTTTCTTGTATCCACATTTCTGTAAATATTGATCCTTCTTAACATGATCTCTCTGTCTATTACTATTAATCTTTTGTGTCCTGCCCTCTTCCAGGTCACCAGGGTGGACAGGAGGTCGTGTGGCTCGGGAACCACTTGGTGATGCCTCATCCTGCTCAGTCATCTCCTGGATCCACTCACTCTACATATAATTTGTATCAGACATTCTGTCAGTTGCCCTTTTCCTTTTCTTGTCCTTTTTCTGTACACACGACATCTAAATAAAATTGATTTGATTTGATTTGATGAGGACATGCATAGATAGGCTAATAACACGTGACAGGGTTACATAAACGCTTTGCTTCTGTATGCAAGGTTTGGACATAAAAGATCAGAGTGATCATTACACGGGTCAGGCTAGGCTAAAACTCTCTCGGTCAGGTTCAGACAGAAAAATGTGGCCCAAGTCAGACTGCAAGTTGAGCCATCTACTTTGTGAATAAAACCAATGCACATGGTTATAAATAATGTGGATGGCACTTTGCTTAGTTGGTCTGTATATACAGTATACTGATCACTTGTTGGCTCCAGTGGGTGCTGTCACAGCCAACTCAAGTGTCTGATCCAAAGCCTCAGCTTTAAGCTGGTTTCTGCACACAAACGGGAGCCACACATGATTTCTGAGCTCAAAGCAGAGAAATCCAAGAGGCCAAGTTAATTGTAGTGATTGAAAAAGATACAAAGAAATGTCAAGGATAAAACTGCCTTGATGATCATTGCATAGGCATTTCTGGCAAAACACATCAAAAAGTATATAATACGATGTAAAAAGTATAAATATATAAAATATAAATTATATATAATATAAAACAATATATCACACTTTGTAAATAGAATAAGATAAAAGCATCAATTCACCTCCATTTTTCTATGTTGAGTTTTTGGTGTTTTTGTCTTATGGGCGAATGTCCCCCTTATGGTGTATATAAGTCATCATTGATGTATTCTGTACATCATCAGTGAATTAGATTTGGTTGAGATGATTTAGGGTGTGTGTAAAGCTTAATGACACTGTAAAATGATGGATGGGTCCTAATGTGGGCTAGTGTGTGAGGGCACTGGTTTATGCCAATTTGATTAAATTTGAAGAGTAGATCTGCTGCTGATCAAGATCCTGTGATGACTGAAAGGGTTAGAGATAAGGTTAGGAGATACTAAAGGTTAAGAAAGAACTTATCAAATACCTGAACGTTAGAAGGTTATGCGTATTATGGAAACAGGTTTTCTATTCTCGAACAGCACAAAAGGGCTCCTGAATCACAGTAATGACAGACACACTTATTTGTTCCTGTCACCCATGGACAGAGTGTGACATGGTGGTTGATGGGAAACGAGACGAGAAGGGAGAACTGGAGATGACGTGTGTCATGCTGGATGATCCATCCCTCCCTGCAGGCAAATGGAGTACCACAGGGATTTGGCTCAGCCACTGACTTTTCCTCTTTTGAACTCTTATCTTCCTCTTAATTTCACAATTTTAATTAATCTTAATTTCACACAAATATCTTCACATAGAATAGTACAAAAGAGAATGTACTGTGGTATCTTGTAATGTGTTTGGGAGCTCAGGACCCACAAGTGATTGTGAGCACACAGGGAATCATAATTTGGGGTGACTACTGGGAATACAAGGGACAATTTCAATTAATTATGAATTGAAGTAATTATTCAGACCATGTCTAGAGGATTGGACACAGTGTCAGTGCAGTGAGTTTAATCGTGAGCACAGCCTGTGACTATTCATTAAATGTGCCTGGTCTTGTCAGACTGTCTTCTGTGTACTAATTAATATCATAGTTGAAAGCAAAGAAGCAGCTATTATTGGTTGTAAAATATAATGTATGTTAAAGAATTACTTAGAATGTTTTATTTTTTTGTAATTTTGCCAGGAAATATGTGCAGGACTAAATTGGTTTAGCAAAACGTCTGTCTTTTCACCTATAAAACACCAAAGTATTGTGCTGCTCCATTAACTAACAACAGCTATGGAAAGGAAAAGCGATTTAAAAGAGATTGATGGTGAGGCATAAAATTAGTCAAACCAAATAAACTGACTGCAGTGTGCACCTTGACAAAAGCCCGCTTTCACAATTTCGTGTTTCAGATTTGTATTAAATTATGCTTTTAGTTTTCATTACAATATAACAATTGTGGTTTATAGGTTTGGTGATTGTTAATCAAAACACCTGAAAGATGTGTCTGACATGTTTAAAAAAATGTATACTTATATACATTTTGGGCTTAGCGTTTATTTCTGAGGATGTGCACAACCGACTCCAAACACACGCAGCCAGCCTTCATGTGTACCCAAACCTAAAAAGCAAGTATGTCTATGGCACCTCTACTATCTTGTCATAACACTTCTTAAGAAAATCAATTTCAAATCAATTTTATTTACATAGCCTAAAATCACAATCAAATTGGCTCAATGGGCTTTACAATCTGTACAGTGAAAGACATCCTCTGTCCTTCCATCCACTGACCCACGATTTGAGTGAGGAAAAACTTAACATGTTGAAAAAAAACCCAACCCTTTTAACGGTAAAAAAATCAATGGAAGAAACCTCAGGAAGAGCCACAGAGGAGGATCCTCTCCCAGGACAGACAGACATGCATTGACAGAATATCTGATACAAATGATAATACATGTAAAGCATGAGGATCTAGGAGACAACTGAGCAGGACGAGGCATCACCAAGTGTTGCCCGAGCCTTACGACCCCTGTACCACCAGTTTTGAGTTTATATTTTAAAGCATCAACAGAGCCAGATTGTCTGATGTCAGCTGGGCCGTTATTCCAGAGGAGGCGGGCACGATAGGAAAAAGCCCTGCAGCCAGCTGACTTCTGAATCCTGGGAACAACAGGAGGCCTGAATTTTGAGAGAGTAATGCACGAGTTAGAATATATGGTATGATGAGATCTCACATGTACAACAGGGCAAGGCCGTGTTCAGTTGTGTATGTCATCAGCAGCACCTTAAAGTCTGATCTTACATGAAATTGGGAGCCAATGCAGTGAGGCTAGGATTGGTGTGATATGATCAAATTTTCTTGTACATGTTAAGAGCAGCATTCTGTAATCATGGATAACCTATGTATGCGACATGCATGAACATTACTCCAAACTACTTCTGTTACAGTATTCCAATTCAAAATTCTGCAGTATTTTGATGGTATTAACTATGTGTTTTAATCATCTTATTTCTAGGATAATACTACTTTTCCATCAAGTGTGCTCTTTGGTTTTTAGTTATCATGTAAGTAATTAAAGAAACATACAAAATACATATGTGACATAGACAAACAGTGTGAGTAGCTGCCAAGATCTGGCTCACACCCGACATGTTCATCTGGCACACATACTTTGGCCGTCTGCTCCTGGTCACATACAGGTCATAGCATGGTCACATGTCAGCCAAGAGGAAGCTGAATAATCCAGAACTGACTCAAATCTGGGCCACAGTTCATTCTATTCTAGTGGGCTGTGAGTGAAAAAATTAGCACCCATGATGACATGTTGTATTGATGCACACTTTCATGCAATGGAAGTCATTAAGTTGTGCATCATTTTATATATATCAAATTCAGCATACTGGCAGGAAGCTGAGGTCCATCGGGACCAATATCTCCGGCCACATGAACAGGTTCTTCCCCTCTGCAGTTGGGATCCTTGACAAGTCCAGGGACCCCCACTGACACTGACACTGACACCGACTATTGCTTTATTGCACTTAAACCCACCACCGCTATTGAATCCTTGCATCACAATGATGCAGAACTTATACATTTTTATAATTTTTAACTTTTGCACATTCCTGTACAGCTCTTCCGTCTTTATCTTTATTTATCTCATCTCACATTTTATGTCTCTGTTTTCTTATATTGTATATATCATAGTCACTGCTTGTTTGTTGTTTATTGTCTTAAACATATGCACCTTCCCCACCAAGACAAATTCCTCATTGGTGTAAAATCCTTCCTGGCAATAAATCTGTTTCTGATTCTGATTCTGATACAGCATCATTTCAAAACATCAAAGCTTTACATTGCCGAGTGGTTGGAAAATGCTTCTGAAATAATGGGTCTATGGTTGTGCTGAAATGGGTTGGAAGCCATTTCTGATATCTGAAATGAAGCTGAAGTTTCCATAGCTGTATTGAAATTCCAGAATTTGACAAGACTACCTCTAATACCCTGCATCCACCTTCCCTTGTGTGTATACATTTTAACAAAGGCCTTTGCTGTGGGACTGAATGTGTTTTTGCTGTAGTGTGTCTGCCATTTGCTAAACAAAATGTGTAAGAGTATTTGTATCACAGAAATTCTTCCACCTAGGCCACCTTCTCACATCTTTATCGTCCTGGATTCATGGATGGAAAACATCTTTTTCTCTAACAGCTGTGGGACTTTGCATTGAGTTCCCTCCTTTCTACCTCTTGGCAGATCAATCCATCTGCCCTTCCTCTGAAGAACAAAGATGCCGTGTCTGAAAGAGATAAAACAAACAGAACAAATGTGATACCTCCGGAGCATGGCGTCAGATATATTGCTAAATCTATGATAAAGTTACAAAAGGAATCCCTCTCCCTTGAAGACTCAGAGATACCCTCCCCTCCCTGTATCTGTCAGGTGGAGCACACAAAGAGAATAAATTGTCTGTTCATGTGGGAGTCAAGCTTTGAAAATTTCTTCACATTTGGCAAGAAAATGGCAAAAATGTACACTTGTCTAACTCCCTCACTCACTTAATGGATGCACTTTTGACATTTTGGCGGCTAAAGGTTAGTGTGTGTCATGTCTCGACAAGTGAAGGTTGTATTTAGTCTTGTGTTTACAGTCCTGTGTCTTCTGTTTCCTGTTGCATTGTGTTGTCTAACTCTCCTCTCGTTTTAGATCACTTTGTCTCCTGCAGTAAGTGTTCCAGCAATTTCCTGCCTAGCTCTTGTGTATTGTTTGCTTCAGCTGTTTTTGGATTTCCTGTGTACTAACATTTTTCAGCAAGTGAAGTCAGATTTTTAGTAAAACCCTGCATTTTTTGGGGGTCATGTTTTTGGGTTCAGACCTGTGGGCTAGGTTTTGTCACTGTGATCTCACAAAATAATGTTTTATGGACATCAGCATTGGGCCAGCACCTTCCTCTGGGCCTGGGAAACTAGTTAGAATGTTTTTTAAGGATTGACAAATAAATAAATGAATCAAGAAGCCAAAAATATATCTAAGCTTAGATCTATCTCTCATCTATCGCTTACCCTAATTTCTCATTACTTCATAAATGTCAGTTAATTATTACTTCAACTATTGTTACATTATATTGCATATGTATTGCTCATTATTGTTATTTCTTTATCTTAATAGTTACATGCCTTGTTTTTCTCCTCCATCCCCACCTTTTTTTTTCGTCTTTACAAATATCCAAATATACTAATATTCACTTAAACCACACATACTCAACCTAATCATTATAATCTCTACTCTTAGTAGCCGTTTTTATACAGGGCAGCAAGCTGCCAATTTGCCCATCTTTTTTGCGGCTCGGTCCGCGGTTTTAGACAGAGGGCAGCAAATTGGGGGGTCTGTTTTGGTCCGCCAATTTGCCGCCTCGGAGTGTACACTTATTTCCGCCTCCATTGCTATTTGAAAACGGGGCGTCAATGTGCCGGCCACTGTGTGAGATGAGCAGAGGTGTTGATGACGTGCACTGTTGTGCGACTCGCAGCCGGGGAGTTTTAAAATCAGGAAACCACTGATCACAGCAGTCAGTCCATCACTTCATCCGTGGTCGTCAAGGTAAGCAACTGGATAGCCGCTGAGATCCAGGAGATGCTATTGTCTCCTCGCTCTCTGTAGCTGTCTTCGCTGTCTGCTTGTTGTTGTAGTGGCAAGCTACTAATGGTCGCTACTTTCAAATTAAAAAAACCCAGTTCTAAACTCCAATAAGGTGCAATGTAAAGCTCTTATTTTGACAAAATAACTGTTTCTTCACTGTTTACTGCCCAACTTCGTGCTTCACGCACGTCACATGTTTACGCCTACCTCAGTGATGGCTTTTGGAAAAGGAGGAATATTACGCCTCCGTTTTAGAAAGAAAGGGCGGCAAATTGCCGACGCGGCAAAATCACGTGACCAATTTAAGCTGATGTAGCAGTGAAACGGCGCCTCTGTGAGTCTCGGTTCCAACTCTACGTGTTCGACCAGCCTTCAAACTTTACACCAGTTTTTAAATCGTGTTGATAGGCCAAGTAAAACCGGATTTATATATTATGTACGGCACGCTTTTTCGCTAACGTTGCAGGAAGTGTGTGAAAGCTAAAAATGCGTTCCTATTGGTGGAAAAAGGCACCACACCAGCCAATCACAAAATTATTTGGCAAGTCACGTGATATGGTTGCTGGGGGACAGGGGGAAGATTTGGGAGTGACGGGGCGGAAAAGTGAAAGCAGCTGTGTCGGTCACAGAGGCAGCGACAGAGACAGCCAGTTTTGAGAGTAGAGAGATTTGTGATATTTAGCGTGTTTGGAGTGCAAAGTTAGTGTGTTATGTAGTGTTTAGTGAAGTGTGTTTAGTGTGTAGTGGAGTCGTTTTTTATTTAATGAGTCAAAACAATGAGGAGAAGCTGAATGTGGAGCAGGCAGTGCGCAGCTCTTCATTCAGCTGAGGAGCCCTGACTCTGAGGCATTGCCTGCATTTAAATGTAAATAGTTACATATAACTTTGTACATTTCAAAAATGTATGCACACATTTAGTAAACAACAATTTATATTTGCATTATAAGTAATAAAAATGGTTCGTTAAACATAACATAACCCACAGTAAAAAATCGAACTTTTTCTTACTCAGATTTTATGTTTTTTTGTGATTTTAGGTCAACTGTGTTAATACAGTATGTAAAATGCAAAATAAAAAAAATAACTGTACAGTCACACATGTGAGGAGGTTGTGCTGAAAATATTGACACCAAACAAGGCAAGATAAATAGTTTTTAAGGTGAAATATAATTTAAAAAATCAAAAATAGTCAAAAACTGCCAATTGTACCCCAGACCCCAGAGGGTATCTTACTCTTCAAACAACCAAACGATTTCATAAATCTGGGGTGATAATATCCCTCACTGAAATGCATTAACCTTTCACATAAAGTGACCAGAATCCTTATCTGACAAAAGTTGTACCTAATGCAGTAACTCAGCTTAGTGAATAAATTATTTTTACACCTATGAGAATAAGGGATTTAACCCTTTGGGGTCCAGGGTATAATTGGCCGTTTTTTTAATTACTTTGATTTTACCTTTGTATATCACCTTAAAAACTGTTTGGTGTCATCTTTTTCAGCACAACCTCACATGTGTGAATTTACAGTTATTTTTTACAGTTAGGAGGAAGAAGTTTGATGTGTTTACTGTGACAACCACAAACATGTTTAACGAACCATTTTTATAACTTAGAATGCAAATATAAATTGTTGTTTGCTGAATTTGTACATACGTTTTTTAAAATTATATCAATCATTTAAATTAAAATGCAAGCAATGCCTCAGGCTCAGGTCTCCCTTAGCTCTTCCTAGCTCAAAGAAGAGCTGCACTGCCTGCTCCACATTCAGTAGTCGACTCACAAAACAAGAAAATTACTACACTACACACTGCACACTAAACTACACACTACACTAAACACACTACACTACACACTACACAACACTATTACTATTGTTGGGAATCGTTATTGATTATTGATTATTAATTAATATTATTATTAATTAATCAAACATTATTATAGTTGATTAATGAAACCTAGGTAACTATGAGTCATTAATGAACACGGGGCACCACCCTGGAATCAGGGATCAATAATCAAATGATTTACCTTTAAGTCTTATAGCCTGGAAATTGGTCAGCTTGTCAATATTATGAAATGATCAATAATTAGACAAGAGGGAAGGCGTGAATCCGAGCACTGGCCATCTCAACCAGCAGTTATTACAATATGTGGTTGTGCAAAATAATCACAGATGCTGCTCAGTTAAAGTCAACAGTGTTTATTAAAGCTTACTCCACAGAACAAACCACCTACTTTAACAAACAACAATTTCCTTCACAAAGCAAGCAACATCAAAACACAAGCAAGCCAAACAGGTCCCTGGGTGGAGGCGTGTGTGTGTGTGTGTGTAAGTCCCCAATAAAGACTACAAAGATGGCCAAACGTGACTTGGGAAGTCACGTTCACCGGACTAGAAATTAGTGGGCGTGATTTAGGAAGTCTCGTCGAAGAGACTACAGGAAACACCAGACGTGTCTTTGTGTCACGCGAGAACGCGAATTCCGAGGGGATGAATTCAGATTCACTGGTTCATGTACCTGGAATTCAAAAATGGCGGCAGTGACTGTGTCGACTAAAGGTGATCACTACACGTGCGCGCGAGGTTTGAACAAAGGCAGCGGTTGCGCCGTCTTTGCTCTCATGTGCGGTTTGGTCACACGAGGGTTGAATTTACAGGGATGATACCCACAGTTCCAATATGGTCCAATATGGTATAAGTCCGTCTTTACAGTCAATAAAGGGAATATGCTGGACACACGTATTATGTTATAGCGGGGTTGTTAACTATAAGTTACAACAGGTCGCCCAAAACAGTACGTGTATCTCGGTGTGTGTGTGTGTGTGTGTGTGTGTGTGTGTGTGTGTTAGTAAAAGAGGGAAGAAGCTAAGCGGGGCTTAGCAGACAACAAAGAAACAAACAAACGACCATGTGGTGCACAGCGGTCGTCTCTCCCTCGAACAGTGGCCGGCAAGCGAATCGAAGTTTGTTTATCGTCTGCTGATCGAGCTGGAATACGACGTATTGTGGTCACACACGGCAGCAAGACTGTACAGGCTGGAATAGCCTGAATGAGCTCCTAGCAAGCTTAGCAAACACAGTTAGCACACAGTACAGGTAACCATAAATCGGACTCGGCGGTCCTTTCACATGCAGCAAAATAAAAGCACAACAAAGAAACACAACACGCTATATACTATCTGTTTCTGCCCATACAAAAGACCTCTTACTGTAGATGCCGCGTTGCGGGAGTGTGGTGCCCGGCTAACTCGAAGCTCCAACTCATTCAGGAGGCGAGCGCGGGATCAGACTGGAGCGTTCTCACAGCTGACGGCAGGCTGTAACACAGCGATCAGTCGACTCAAAGGAAGGGACGGTCTCGTTCCTTCTGAATATTCTTTTCTGCCTTCTGCAGGTAATGAGGGAACGGCTGGGTTGTGCAGCGTTCCTCTCGGGATCCAAAACAATTCTGAGGAACGTCCAAACAAAAATGAAAGTGAAACAAAAACAGTCTCTGTCTCGTCCAGCGAGGAGCAAACTGAAATGAGCTCAAGCAAAGATTAAAAGTTGAAAAACGTTTCTCAAAGTTGTACCCTTATGGCAGCAGTTGCGTGAAACTGAGGTCTCAAGAACAGAAGTTCCCGGGGATACTAAGAGCAGGATTTGCTGCGTGACCTTTTAAGGTGGGTGTGATGTCATTGTGATCCTGGCAGAGCTTCTTGGCTCACAGCCAATAGGGACCGGGTGACGTCTTTGAGGCAGTACAACGTGGTCACGTTTTTCACACCTGGTAGGCCTTTTTCCTGTTCTTTGTTCTGTAGTCCTCGTGGTTGAGCAACTACTAGTTTAGGCTTCTGGTTTCAACTACAGGCCTTCTCTTTGTTTAAGACCTGTATATGGAGGCACGAGGCCCAACACTATATAAGAATGAGCTGGGAATATCTCCTCCCACCCTCACAATGGACTGTTTTCCATGCTGGCGTCTGGAAAAAGGTTCTGCAGCATTCAGTGCAGGACCACAAGGCTCTGTAACAGTTTTTCCCCCATGTCATCAGACTCCTTAACTCTCAGACTGCTTAACTCTCAGTGACAATTATCACCTTAAAATATTTGCACTACCTAATCTTAAAAATGTCACGTCCACTAATCTGCACTTAGTATGTTTCTGTTTTTGATATTTATCATTCTTATTCTTACTGTGGTATTTTTTTAAATATACTTTTATATTTTAATTCCTTGACTGGGTATATCGTCGGGCGGTGGAATGAATATTTTTCGAGGATCTCCTCAATCCCACTGACACGCCTTCCACAGAGGAAGCAGAGGCTGGGGACTCAGGGGTTGATTTATTAATCACCCGAGCCGAAGTCACTGAGGTAGTTGGGAAGCTCCTCAGTGGCAAAGCACCGGGGGTGGATGAGATTCGCCCTGAGTACCTCAAGTTTCTGGATGTTGTGGGGCTGTCTTGGCTGACACTTCTCTGCAGCATCGCGTGGCAGTCGGGGACAGTGCCTCTGGACTGGCAGACCGGCTGGTGGTCCTCTATTCAAAAAGGGGGACCGGAGGGTGTGTTCCAACTATCGGGGGATCACACTCCTCAGCCTCCCTGGGAAAGTCTATTCCAGGGTACTGGAGAGAAGAATTCGGCCAATAGTCGAACCTCGGATTCAGGAGGAACAATGCGGTTTTCGTCCTGACTGTGAAACACTGGACCAGCTCTATACCCTCTGCAGGGTGCTCGAGGGTTCATGGGAGTTTGCCCAACCAGTCCACATGTGTTTTGTGGATTTGGAGAAGGCATTCGACTGTGTCCCTCGTGGCATTCTGTGAGAGGTGGTTCAGAAGAACGGGGTCGGAGGCCCCTGCTAAGGGCTGTACGGTCCCTGTACGACCGGAGCAGGAGCTTGTTTCGCATTGCCGGCAGTAAGTCAGACCTGTTCCCGGTACATGTCGGACTCCGGCAGGGCTGCCCTTTGTCACCGGTTCTGTTCATTATTTTTATGGACAGAATTTCTAGGCGCAGTCAGGGGCCGAAGGGGGTCTGGTTCCTGAGCCACTGGATATTATCTCTGCTTTTCGCAGATGATGTTGTCTTGTTGGCTCCTTCGATCCAGGACCTCCAGCATGTCCTGGGGCGGACATCGGTTTGCAGCCGAGTGTATGAAATAGCTGGGTTGAAAATCAGCACCTCCAAGTCTGAGACCATGGTTCTCGACCTGGTTTGCTCCCTCCGGGTTGGGGGAGAATTCCTGCCTCAAGTGGAGGAGTTCTAGTATCTTGTAGTAAGCATCTTGTGGTCTTGTTCACGAGTGAGGGAAGGATGGAGCGTGAGATTGATAGGCGGATCGGTGCATCAGCCACAGTAATGCGGTCGTTGTATCGGTCTGACGTGGTGAAGAGAAAGCTGAGCCGAAAGGCGAAGCTCTCGATTTACTGGTCAATCTATGTTCCTACCCTCACCTATAAACTTTGGATCGTGACCGAAAGAATAAGATCCCGGATACAAGCGGCCCAAAATGAGTTTCCTCCGCAGGGTGGCGGGGCGCTCCCTTAAAGATAGGGTGAGGAGCTCTGCCATCCGGGAGGAGCTCGGAGTAGAACCGCTGCTCCTCCACATCGAGAGGAGCCAGCTGAGGTGGACGCCTTATTAAACTTGTTTTGGACACAAGTTGAGACGGAGACTCAGCGAGGCTGCGTCTTTGTGCTATGTCATCTTAAACTGGTCACGGCGCATCCGTTGACTGCAGAGAGTTAATGAACTGAAGGAAAACATTCTTATACATAACAAAAGCAGCTGTGGATAACAAATAGTGTTACAATCATTTACCAAACTTCCTGTGCCTCAATATTCCCGTTCTCTGTGTAAGGTCGCAGACTGGGCACCAAAATACGTCATAAAAGGACAAAAAGAATATCATGGTCAGGAAAATACTGTCTGTCTGGGCACTGCTTGCACTGGCTGTTGGTTGGCCACGAAAATAGTCTTACTGCTACTCAAGTGTTCATTGTAAATGTAACTAAACTAAATTGTAACTAAATGTATAAAATGGCCAATTGGTAGATATCATTAGTGGGTGGATGCGGGAAAGTGTAATTTTGTATGGTGTAAAATCAAGTGTTGCAAAGGGTGAGCCAGCAATGGAGTGAGTGAGAGGATGATGGCCAGCTGTTCATAAATTATTTCTGAACTTACTAATGCACTAATACAAACTCCGCCTACCAGGGGCCTAACTTCCATATTCCACCCGGCCCATCTTGGCCGTAGTACAGCCACAATATGGTTGCTGGAGCTGACAGTGCTCATGTTTCCACGAGCTGCACCACAGCACAATTCAGCAGCAACCCAGAAGCAGTTAGTTCCCATGGTTCCCAGCTGAAATGACACTTTTGTGATTCAGTAAATGAGAAATGGTACTGGTTTAAAATTTATGGTACCCGTATTGGAACTGGTAGTGTTTCAATGTGAACAATAGCCAACCCTAAAGCAAGTTTGATTCCTGACAATGACAGCCTCCTGTGTTTTCTGTTCTGAAGAACCTCAACAACTGGAAGTGCTTTATCTTGGAAGCAGAGATTACTTTGAACGTGGAGAACAGAGCAGGTCCTCTTAACATAAATATTCTCGATCTGTGCTTGTTTTAGATCCTTTTTTTACAACTAAACAAGCCAATTCATTTCTACCTTTATCAGCAAAAAGGAATTTGTCCAAATGTCAGATTTGTCTTATTTTCCTTTTGTAGGGACCTGCTGTGATCTTTTATTCAGCTTCACTTGCTGACTCCATCTTTCTGGTTAGAGCAGATGTACAGTTTATTTTTTGACCACGCGTTTCCACCCACGTCCAAGTTTAAACCACCCACTCCATTGACATATTCATTGTTTACGTGTCCGTTATCCAACATAGCAGAAGCTGTCTTCTGCACAACTCTGGGACTCAAAGATCAGTGGATCTAAAATGAAATTATTACCGTTTGATGTTGCTCTTCTTTATGTTGATGAACTGAACTCACCACCAGATGTCTGATCAGAAAAGATTCAAAAACTATTCACCAGGTCAGAGTTGGTGTGCTTCATGTGGGATGATTAATGAGGCTGATAGAGGTAATTGAATGTTTCTACCTGTTGACTTTTTTCAAAGCCTCTTTAAAAAATGATGCAAATCCTGCAATAGTTGGAGCCAGAATGAAGAAGATGCTTGTTAATTGTAAAGCTGTCTCATTTGCAGATGCCCTGCTGGTGAAGCCTCAGACTCACCTTCTCTCCTGTCAAACAACCCAACTGGTAATTATGGACTAATTACACACACACATGCACAGGCATGTGGTAAGCCTCAGAACAACAGATACACACGTCTCCAGAAAACTGTTTTGTTCGCTGGATACATACAGTCTGAGGAAGGACTTTGTTGATGACAGCCATTGTTAAGTGATAAGGTGAGCCTTAAGATTTTACTGCTCAGTAGCTTTTCACATTAAGAAGAACAGGATATAAAACTGTAAACCATTAAGTCAGTGTCTCCACATCAGAATAAGTCCTGACATAATAAATATTTAACTCATATGATTGATCCACTGTTTCCAATCGAGAAAAGAAGCTGTGTCCGCTGTCGCAGTCCCCCCAGATATTCTCATTCCAAGCTTAATTTAGATGGCCAAGGCAGCTGGTTTTGTTTCTCCCTGGAGTTGTTTTTTCCAGTTCACGATCTCCACTTCTTCTACTCTGTTTATTACAGCCGTGCATATAATGGCCATCTTCGGACAAAACCAGGTGTGGCCTCATTTATTTGTTCCAAAGTAGTTTGTTCCAGGTTTTCTTTTGTCTTTATTGTGACATTATCCATGCATGTTATTACATGGATTTTTTTCTGCAGTCCTGACCATTGTAGTCTGTTCCTGCTCTGTGTGAGGGCCAATCCAAACCAGGCAATGATGGATGTACAGAGAACAGGCTGGATGATTAATGAGTCCCTTAACTGTTGCTTCGTCGAAAAATTTCTTAGAAACATTTTTTAGAAGATGTTTTTTAGAAGATGTTTTTTTCTAACTTTACCCTTCCTACTTCCCTCTTGTCTTTGTAAACAGTATTATCATCATGTTTTGGCAGTCT
>CAEMYA010000440.1:514474-531989 GCA_903131615.1 Diplodus sargus | reverse complement strand
CGTAGAAATGATGTTTAAAACGCTCTTTTCCTACAGGGAGAACTCCACTGCGCATGCGCGGGGATTTACGACACCGACGTCCATCGTACGGCTGAATCTGTGCCGGCTGCTGTGCTCTGGCTCTACCCTGCCTGACCACTGATGTATGGACCAGATAATGTCTAATACATCATTTCTTATCATTCACTCTATAAATTAGATAAAGATCTGAACGCAGTAAATGTTTTACAATAGTCGATCGTCTATGATGGTCTCTGTCGTAAAAACTACTTGTGCGCATGCGCTGGTGAAACAACATGATTGGACTATAAGTTTCCCGGTTCGGCTGTGACAACGCAGGTGATTGGCTGTTGGTGAAAGGGGTGGGATATGCGCCATCTTTGGCATCGCAGATTTCCCCATTCAAAATGATCAGAGTGATCTGTCTCTACAATAATAGAACGTCTCTGTCCAAATACATTTCAGTGGATTTGATACTGGATTTGAAGAACCCTACTGACAGTACTGCTTCTTAACCCAGAGGCATAAATATACAGAATTTGTACTGATTGGATGACAGAGGTCAAACATCTATACTAGAACACATGTAAAGTGTTTGATCAGTGTTTAAAATCAGAACTACATTGGTGTTAATACTCACTAGGGCCAAACCATATAGTATAGTTTATCCAGGCTTTCCAGAATGGCTTGGATCCCTCAGTAGTGGCAGTGGTTGTGTTAGCAGGGAGGACAGAGACATGATGAGGCCACATGATAATCAGCAGACACCTCATTCAGATCAGCCAACAGCAGACTGACAGCTCAGGTGAAGATGCAAGTCACAGCTGATAAGAAGCAAGAAATGACAACAAACGGGGCAGTGTAGGAAATGAAATTACCAACAGCAGCTCAATGTCTCAATGTATGACATTCAGCAGGACAGCACCTTGAGGAAGCTGCTGCATCTAATCGTCACTACACTTAGCGGCAAAGAGGAAAGAAAGGAGGATGGAAACAGCCATGGGGTGGAAAAAAATCAGGAAGCAGTTCAATAAGCTGCAAATGTAAGCGCCCCTCACTCTCACCACACTGCCTGAAAGGTATCGTTGTAATTCAAAGAAATAAACTCTGAGAAGAAAAAAATGAAATGGGAGAAGAAGGAAAAGAGAAAGAAGGTAATCATCTCCTTTATAGCATAACTGAGTTATCTTAGATGGAAGGAAAAGACACGCACTTCACTTTTCCAAAAACCTTCACATAAATTACTCAAATAGGTTGTGGGAGGGGGAGTCATTTGCATATAGATAAAAGTCAGTTTAATATTGTAAATTACCTTTTTATGGCAATCTGGAAGATTTGGTTTTAATCTCCCAATAAATGTCTTGCTGTGTGTTTTCTCTGCCTACCTGGAGTGTGTGAGCATGTGAGGAGGAGTAGCAGTGGGGGTGGGGGAAGAAGATATCACACAGGAAAAGGTTTCCCATTCATTTTGCTGCCACGCCTTTAATTAATAGATTATGTACACTCGCACACTCCTGTCAGTCTCTCTCAGAGCTTCCCATTACCACTGTGACCTCTCTTTCCGCTGCCCAGCAACCTCGAACACACACACACACACACACACACACACACACAGTCAGGCAGACACAGCCGCGGTGCGCACACACACACACACACATACACACGTACGTATATCAGGCACAAGCATATGAGGATTGATGAATGGGTGGGTGGAGGGGGGACTAAGAAGTAAATGTGCAGCACAGCCAATGAGCATCAATGAGAAACAAAAAGTTCTGAGTTTAAAACACTTCTGAAATCCAAAACACCAAAGATTCTCGGATACCAGCTGGTATTCAAATACCGGTCTAGTCTCAAAACAACATTAATTGTGTGTGTGGGGGGGCAATTAGAGTGAAAGTGCCCTCTGTGATGTCCCCATGTTATTCTGTTATTATTTTGTTACTGCTGTAACAAAATAATTTCCCTGTCTGGGATCATTAAAGTATTTCTATCTATCTATCTATCTATCTATCTATCTATTCAAAACTTGATAAAGTACCCTTTAAGGTGGTGTGACCAACACAAAAATATGTGGTCACATTTTTGGTTCAAGCTAGCGTAATTCTTTTTTAAAACAAGTAATACAGTTGAAGTAATATTGATTCAATTAAGCCCTCCAAGGTTTTGAATGTTTAAAATATGCATATACTGTATGTATGTGATGGTCCCCTGGCTTATTCTTTTGTTCCTGTGACGCTGCAAGCACCTGGAGGGCAGAGTACCAGCTGATCATATGGTTTGAAGCACCTGGGCCCAGTGCTCTCTCACTATTAAACCCACCTTCCTCTCAAAGAGTTTCTCTTTTCTCCCTGTTCATGGTTTCTTATTTTCAGGCATCCAACATGTTTTCAGGGCGCAGCACATTACATTCATGCATACACGTACCCACACTGCTGATTTCACCGATGACCACATCTCATTGAGATTTTAGTTGATTTTGTGTTTAATGTTATTATTCTACTTAAAGCTGCAGTCTGGAGTTTTGAGAGAAAAGTGGGCTTAGCCAGAACATTTGAATGAGAACTGCAGGTCCCTCCTTCTTCCTCTCTGCTGCTGCAGCCCTGCCTTCAAAGCCCCTCCCACAGAGGAGCCTGCTGTACAGGAGCAGGCTTGTAACCACGGTTACCGAGGCTGTCAGATGACCAAGATGGCGCATTCAAAATAACAACAACAACAACATAAGCTCTGATTGTTCTTTTTCTGATCAATACAACTAAATTACAGAGACGAGTGCCTCATGCCAATCACTGTAGATATCGAGTAACAAACAGTATTCCTCACATCAACGTAGATGGAGTTACCACGTAATTATTACCCGGTGCAATGTCATGCTACCTTTCTGAAGCATGAGTAACATTATTTCTCTAAACCAATTCAACCACGTCAGAGCGTACTTAACACAAACTAATGTTATAACTGCCCGGTCACTTGAAAGACACTTTTGCTAACCAGTAGCCATAAAGACAGAGCTGAACACTGGAGTTAGCATGCAAGCTAACAAGCTAGAGTTATCAACAAGCTACATAGTTCAACTGCAACATCGTACGGCCATATAAGCTATTGTGAGTATTACTGTACCCGTCGCCATCTTAGCCTTGTGGTTAAAACACAGAATGAAACATATATCAAGCAGCGGTCCTTACTTGTCCAGCAAAGCCACTAACTCTGTGTTGCTCTTGAGTCCTTCCAAATCCAGCAGCTCCCTCCACCTCTGACCTCTGACGCTTTGATATTTATTCTTGTTTCCTCTCTGGCTCGGTTCAATTCTTTCTTTTTACGCTGCTTTTCTTTGTCAGTCTTCTTATTTCTTCTCTGTGACATGGGCAATGGTGGGACATTTTTCGACACTGTTGTTGAACTTGAACATAACTGATCAGGTAAGAGCAGGCATTGCGCCTGCTCTGAAGTGGTTGCATTGGTTCAGAGAAATAACGTCACTCATGGTAACTTCATCTACAGCAATGTGAGGAATAGTGTTTGTTACTCAGGATATATATAGTGATCTGCATGAGGCACTCATCATTGTATATATAGTTGTTTTGGTCAGAAATAGAACAACCAGGGCTTGTTTTGCTGTTGTTATTGTGAATGCGCCGTCTTGGTTATCTGGCATTTTTTGTTACCATGGTTACAAGCCTGCTCCTGCACAGCAGGCTCCTCTGTGGGAGGGGCTTTGAAGGCAGGGCTGCAGCAGCAGAGAGGAAGAAGGAGGGACCTGGGAGCTGCATCATTCAAATTTTCTGACTAAGTCCACTTTTTTCTCAAAACTTCAGACTGCAGCTTTAAATAAATTACTTATTATTTGCCTTCAGTCTGCATCCTCTTCTCTTTTTTCATGGCTATGGAGCCAGGTTGTGACAAAATGGGCACTTGTCTGTTTTGCGCTAAAATCTGTGTAGCTTTGGTGGTTTTTTTTCATCGTTTGAGTGTGTCACGGATAATCGTAACTGATGCTGCAGTGCATGTTGCAGGGAACAGCCCAGGAGGCAAACTTGTCTTTAACTGATGACAGTCAGAAATATTTGTCATGAGGTTGGCTGCGTTGAAGGCTTATGAGCTGGTGCCGGTTTAGGACCTGGAAAAAAGGAGAGAAGCAGAGTCATCTTGAGTTTGCATGTGATCTGACTACTCACTTTACTCGTTGGTGTTCTGCCACAGGTGTTGATGATTTTGAGGGACTGTGTGAACTTATTGTACCATAGCAATTTAAAAAAGATGTTCCTGTGGCAATGTACATCAGTGAGCAGAAAGCAGGCAGTTTTGGAGAGCCATAATAGGAGCAACGATTGGCTAATAAGCCAGACGGGCCAAGGGGGAACAAAACTTTAAGTTTAATATGACAGTGGTGCCTCATACCACTACAATCAGAATGCTGCCTTCGGCGCTCATGTAAAAGGGGTTAGTTTGGCCGTGCCTTTTTCTCAAGTCTTCGCTCCTGGTAGCCTTAACTCCTAACTCAATTTACATGAAAAAGACTCCTACTACCGGCCACTCATCACAAAAGGTTTTGTGTCAATTTTGCGGGACACTGGGGCTTTTTATTCATTTATTCAGGCTGGGGTTTTACCCTTGTCTAAGGAATCTGAAACAGGCAGCTCTGTTCCCGTTCTATTGGTTCCAGTGCAGGGAAAGTGGGCAGCTGTACCCCTGTCTGTGGTGGTGTTGCCAGTGCCACTGGAGTGTAACCGGACAAAATGAATGCAATTTCCCTGAGGATTTTACAGCATGCGTAACATGCGATGTTGGCTTCAAAATCTGAATCTGTGTCTCAGTCAGCTTAGGTCAGGGGAATGTTTCTGGTCATTTCTCACTACCTCTCTGTGAGATTTTCCTGTGTCAATATCCCGCAGTGATCTGGTTGCAGAGCAGCAGGCTGACCAATCCCTGAAGATACTGTTTCAGCAGGCCTGAGAATGAGGTGCTGGACAGTGCTTGTGGTTATTTTCTGGAGGACTCAATGCTGGTGAGATAGTGGATGCAGCACAGTGGGAGTGTTGTGGGTGAGCCTGTTTTTTAGATAGTTTGGCCAGTTGAACTCCGGCAGTCAGTGTTAATTGTAGCTAATGATGAGTCTGGACACTCTGGGATGAGAAAAACACATGACCGGGTTTTAAGACATTTCTTTTGGCCTCATATAAAGAAAGATGTCTTTACGTTTATTAAAACTTGTGATACATGTCAGCTGACTGACAAACCAAACCAGACATTAAAACCGCTGGGGAATTGGCTAAAGAGAAGCTGGTGTCAGCTCAGGATAATATAAAAAACTTGTATGATTGTGATGCTGCTTTTTAGCCCTGGAGACCAAGTGCTTGCCTTGCTCATATTGTTACTTAACCTTTTTGAGGCGGAATTTGATGCGGAGGAGAGTTATATGCTGGAAAATGGGATTGCGGATGCCCTGTTTTTCCAACTGGTCTTTACCATATCTACTTGCTCCGAAGTCGTATAACACGCCATGCTTCTGCTCTGACTTTCATGAATAATGTCACTAAGCCTGACTCCTTTCCTCTTCCTAGGATGGATGATTTCATAGATCAGGTGGGCTCTGTGAAATTCCTCAGCAAATTTGATCTTTTGAAAGGCTATTGGCAGGTCCCCTTGTCCCAGCGAGTACGGGAGATAGCTGCTTTTATAACGCCAATAATGTGATGTGCCAGCCACATTCCAGCATCTTATGAACTGTGTCATTGGTGATTTGCAAGGGTGTATGGTTTACTTGGATGATGTAGTGGTGTATTCAGAGACACGGAAAATTTATCTGGCACATATCTGAACTTTTTACCCATTTAGCTGAAGTGAGGCTCATGGTTAACTTTGCAAAGTGTGAGTTTGCAAGGGCGACCATGACCTACCTTGGCCGAGAGGGGCAAGGCCAAGTGCGTCCTGTAATTGTAAATGTTCAGGCCATATAACAGTTCCCCTGTCAAATCAAATAAAATCAAAATTTATTTGTATAGCCCTTTACATTAGCCAGAAGGTACCCAAAGTGCTTTACATCAAAGCAATAAAATAATACATAAAAACAATACAGGAGCAGGACTACCCTAGTCAGAGTTAAATGCCAATCTAAGAAAGTGTGTCTTCAGCTTCGATTTAAAAAGGCTGAGGTCAGTAGTGGTGCGAATGTCAGGGGGCAGTCTGTTCCACAGCCTGGGAGCTGTGACAGCAAAAGAACGATTGCCCCACTGTTCTAACAAGAGCTGGCCGAAAGAACGGAGGGCCCTGCCATGATCGCGGACAGTTAAAATCTCTGAGAGGTAGGATGGAGCCAGGCCATTAATGGTGTAAAAAAACAAACAATAAAAGTTTAAAATCAATTAAAGACTGGCTGAGGCCGACATAAAGTGCATTACAATAGTCCAGTCCTGAACTGATGAAAGCGTGGATCGCCTTTTCGAGGTTCTGCCGACTTAAAAAAGGCTTCACTTTGGCCAGGAGACGCAGCTGAATAAAGCTTGTGCTAACAACAGACCTAATCTGTTTATCGAATCCGAGCCCACTGTCAAATGTTACCCCAAGATTCTTTACATGTGGTTTAAAAAAGGGCGCCAGAGTCCCAGAGTTTGTAATTAAAACTATTGACATAGATGGCGTGCCAGACAAAATACATTCGGTTTTGCTGTCGTTCAAGTGCAAAAAGTACAGAGCCAGCCACTGTTTTACATCAGTGATACAGTCCAGTAACTGAGTAAGTGCAGTGTTTTCATTGGGTCTCATGGGCAAATATAACTGTAAATCATCTGCATAAAAATGACAGATTGTGTTTTTTTATAATTGATCCCAGCGGTAGCATATACAATGAAAACAGAATAGGGCCAAGAATAGAGCCCTGTGGTACCCCACAAGAGAGGGATGCCTGTGAGGAGCAGAGGTCACCAATCATTACAGAAAAACTCCTATTTGCCAGGTACGACCTAAACCATTGGAGAGCGGTGCCACAGATGCCTGCATACTGCTCTGGGCGAGATACAAGTATTGCATAGTCGACTGTATCAAAAGCCGCATTATGCACCTTTAACAGTGCTGACTCGGTGCTATCTCGGAATCTGAAACCAGACTGAAATTTATCAAGAACAGAGTTAATCTCTAAAAATGTTTGTAATTGAATAAAAAAACTTTTTCCAACACCTTAGAAAGAAAAGGCAAATAGGAGACAAGCCTAAAATTGGACAGCATAGAGGGGTCAATATGTGTTTTTTTGAGGAGGGGCCTAACCACAGCGTGTTTGAAGGCTGGGACAAACCCTGAGCTAAGACAGGTGTTTATAAAAACCAGCAAACTTGATCCAACAGAACTAAAAACCTCCTTCAGTAACTTGGCTGGAATAATGTCTAAGGGACAGTTTGTTGGTTTTAAGCCACTAACCACCTTAGTGAGAGATGACAGAGAAATAATCTCTAATTGCTTGAAAACAGCAGATTGTGCAGGAGGAGCACACACATCATCAGGGGACATAAGCATATTACTGATATTCTGCCTGACTGATGCCACTTTGTTTATTAAAAAAAAGGGACAAACTCTTCACAGGTTGTGGTGGAGGCATCGGACAGGACAGTAGAGTATGGGTTAATAACAGAGTCAATAGTTTTAAATAGCACTCTCGGATGATTGGAGCAGCTGGCTATAACAGAGGACAAATATTTGGACTTGGCCTCCTTCACAGCTCTCTGATAACTGGCCAAACTGTCCCTTAACCAGCCCAGTGATACATGCAGTTTGTCCTTTTTCCACCACCGCTCAGCCTGTCTGCATTGTTGTCTGAGCAGACGGGTGTAGTCGTTCAACCAGGGATCGGCCTTGGTTTTGGTGCTTTTTTGCCGAAAAGGGGCAACAGAATCCAGGATTGCAGAGCATGTAGAGTGGAAAGTGGAGAGTAAGGTCAGCATGCAGCTGAGAGTCCCCAAAGGCGACAGCAAACTCTCTGGCTGTTGATGGAGTAAAGATACGGCGTCTGTGGCTGGGGAAACAGGCTTATTGGCAAGTGGGGGGGGCAGCAAAATCAAAAACAATAGGGAGGTGATCCGAGGGTTGGCAGTGTCCACTATTTCTCTAAGGGAAACTGAAAGCCCATGAGAAATGACAAGATCAAGAGTGTGCCCATGTTGGTGTGTTGGTGCATTAACAGATTGAGTGAGGCCAAACAAATCCAAAAGGCCTTTAAACTCATTTGCCACTTGATTTGCTGCACAACAAACATGAATATCAAAATCCCCACAAATCAATAGTTTATCAAACTTTGGAATAAAATCAGACACGAACTCAGAGAACTCTTGGAGAAAGTTCTTGTTAAAATTGGGTAGGCGATAAACTGTGGCACACAGCACAGGACAATAGAGGTCGATTACAAACAACTGCAGCTAAAAGCTGGAATAATTATTAGCGGTTATTTTGCATCTGAAGCTCTCTTTAAATATAGCAGCCAGACCTTCGCCACGACCGGCAGCTCGGGGGGTGCTGAAGAAGGAACAGCTGGGTGGGAGGGGCTCCGAGAAGGCGCTGATCTCACCTGGTTTCAACCAGGTCTCTGTCAACAGGAGCTAATCCAGATCACGTGTTGTGAAAAAGTCATTCAAAATAAATGTCTTATTTGTGAGAGATCTGGTGTTTAACAGCGCCATATGAACTGAGCATCAACCAGACAGGTGAGAGAAGCGGCTGAGGGGGCGGAGATTCCCGGCGCACAGCCCCGCTGGGAGATCCGCACTGGCCGTCTTTGAGTCTCCATCAGAGCCACAAATTGGTAACTTTTTGAAAGACTCAAGAATATTAAGAAGTGTCCCTACTGTAAGTGACGAACACGAACACACGACAAGTTCCTCGGTGCTGTGCTACAGTGACGTTCCACTGCCAAGTAGCCTACGGATCATTCAATGGGCCAAATTTAAAATGCTCGCTCATTGAATTTGCCACTCAGAATCTCAGAATTAATTGCGTAAATTTTTACAACGTGTTAATTTGCAGTGTAATTAAGTAATCTAATTAACGCGTTAAACTGACAGCCCTAATATACTAATATATGTATATATACATACACACATCACCGGCCTTTCTGATCAGTTTGTTCAGTCTGTTGTTATCTGCGACCTTCAGCCCACTGCCCCAGCATGTGACAGCGAAGAAGATCGCACTGGCCACAACCGACTCGTAGAACATCCTCAGCATCGTTTGGCAGATGTTGAAGGACCTCAGCCTCCTGAGGAAAAAGAGTCTGCTTTGGCCTTTTTTATAGACCGCCTCAGTGTATGGCCTTAATGTCCTTAGTGATTCAAGGTTTATTATTAGCATAACAGGTTACAGTCCGAGCAGGGACATTGCAGTCCACATAGAAGTTAATGTAGTCTGTGATGCACTCTGTGAGCCCATCAATGTCCTCCCCGTGGGGCTCACAGAGTGCAGGCCAGTCGGTTACTTCAAAGCAGCCCTGCAGTGCTTCATGAGCTTCCTCCGACCACCTCCTCACAGTCCTTTTGGTTGTAGGCTTCCTCTTCACCGGAGGTACATAGCAGGGTTTGAGGTGAACCAGGTTGTGATCTGACCTGCCCAGAGGGGGAGAGAAGAGGAGATGCATGCATCCTTAATGTTAGCATACATAAGATCCAGGGTCCTCTCCTCTCTGGTAGGACAGCTGACATATTGTTTAAATGTCGGCAGAACTGTATCCATGGTGACGTGGTTGAAGTCTCCCGACATGATGATGAGGGCACAGGGGTGTTTAGTTTGAAGCTTGATGGAGATGGTGGTGTGTATGGTGCTGCAGGCAGATGTTGGGTTTGCAGAGGGAGGGATGTACATAAGCCTTGACCCTTCTCTCATCACCTGACGTTGCTTCTCTCCTCTGCATCCCCGGTGGGTTTTTCTCCAGAGTTCAGGTGGTATGTCAGCTGGTCTGGCCGCAATGCCAGCCGGCATTAGCGCAATCAGCTGTTCTCCGGAGTAAACAAAAACAGCGTGTCCTGGTGGAAGCAGCATTTTATAAAAAACAACACGAAAAAAGCATAAAAAACTCTCTAAGACAACCTCGTTAAAGAGGGCAGGACTTCACAGAGTTACAGTGAAGAAACAATAACGAACAAAAAGAGTAAAAAAAGTTAAAGTTCAAAAAAAGTGAACTAAAGGCTGGAGCGACGTAACAGGCAGCCTGCAGCTTTTCACGCATCACACTCACTTTCACAACAAATATAAGCATAACAAAAACATGCAGTTTCTGCCCAAACAAAAGCCTCTTACTTGGGTTGCTCGTTGCGATTAGCGTGTGTCCCGCCCCTCTCGAAACTCCAACTCATTTTGGAGAAAAGTGCGGGGTCAGCTGCAGCATCCTGGCAGCTGATAAAGGTAAGCTGCATTCTCGTGGATGAGTGCAAAACAGCGTGACTGATCAAATTGAAGGACCAGACCTCTACCTTCCTCTATTAATCCAAAAAGCAATAAAGAATATTCTAACAGAAACAAAAGTAAAACAAAAACAGTCTCTGTCTACAGCTAACAGCACACAGACAAAGAGTGAATCCCACCCACCTGATAAGACAGCTCCATTAATTGGGGGGAAGTCTTTATTGAAATGCAGCATGGACGTCTATGCTATAACCGCCTTATTAGATACTGGAGCTAATGTTAGAATCACTGAACATGCCAAGAGGACAGGAGATCGTGGACAAGAGATTTGCGCATTCATGGAGGAAGACCTCTTTCCTGCTGTCACAGGGAATAATAGCATATGATGGATGGATGGAAGTGATAGTAAACCTGGCTCACTTGTGCTGTTTGAGCCCAATTTAGACACTACACCTTTGGAACCGCCAAGCGGCACCACTGAAACCATAGATATAGTAATTGAGATAGACAACCTGAGCAGCGAGGACAACTGAGCTCAGGCCAACACTGTCAGCTCCTCACCACCACTGAGCTCTTACCATAGCCAACCCACTGCCCACCTGTAGATGTTCCATCTAAGCGATGAGCAACAGGCTGAGGTGAAAAAGATGCTGTAAGAGAATTGAGGGGCCTTTGCTCGAGATGATGGGGACATAGGGTGTATCCAAAGCTTACAAATGGCAATTCATTTAAATGATAACATCCCGGTTCAGTGTACATATGCTGCGGCACCCAAGCCCTTTATAAAGAGGTTAAAAAATACATCCAAGACCTGCTTGCTAAAGGGTGGATAGTCAAGTCTGCAAATCACCATATGCAGCACCAGTAGTCTGCATCAGGAAAATGGATGGGTTATGTACTGACTTTTGAATCAGAAGACCGTGCCAGACTGCCACCTACTGCCCCGCACCCAGGACCTCATAAACACCCTAGGAGGCCACAGCTGGTTCAACATCCTAGACCAAGGCAAGGTCTATCACCAGGGCTACATGGGTGAAGGATCCAGACACATGACAGCTTTCATTACTTCTTGGGGTCTGTATGAGTGGGTGAGGATCCCCTTCGGGCTCTCAAATGCCCCTGCTGCTTTTCAGCGTTGTATGGAGATGTTGGACTCCTTGCAGCTACTGCATTCCTTACCTTGATGACATCCTCTCATGTTCTGAGCATTGTGCAGTCCCTTGGTGTCAAGCTTCGACCAACAAAATTGTTCCAGCAAGAGGTAAGGTATGTGGGGAGGCTGGTGGTGTCAAGATCGACTCAAAAGACATAAATTACATCACATCACTGAAAGAGAAAAAGACCCAGCAATGTTGGTGAAGTGTGGAAGTTGCGTGGGTTCCTAAGCTACTATAGAGTGTACATCCAGAACTTCTCCAGTATTGCAAATCTCATCTATGAGCTGTTGAAAGTGAAGGTAAGCTCTGTAGTGACACATGGGAAACCTAAGAAGGAAAAGGGAGCTCAGTTGTCTTCAAGGAACCCTGTCCAGTGGACTTATGAGCACCAGAGTATCCTTAAGCAGCTGATCGACACTCTTTCAGCACCCTGTACTGGCCTGTCCTGACTTTAAATTACCATTTGTTCTTCACACTGATGCCTCTGAACAGGGACTCGGCTGAGAAGAATTTTAACTTAACTTTAACACTCAGGGAAACTGGAGTTCCTTGCCCTGCAATGGGTGATGTATGAGAAGTTCAGAGATGACTTGTTCTATGTGCGCCATTTCACAGTCTACACAGCCAATAATTCACTGACATATATGATGAGTACTGCAAACTGAATGCAGTGGGCCACCGATGGGTAGGAGAGCTGGCAGACTACAGATTCTACGTCAAATACAGGCCCGGAAGAATGAACGTTGGTGCTGACACCCTCTCTCACCTACTGCTTGACATTGCCACCTATGTCACCAAGTGTACTGAGGCGCTCACGAGAGAGACCATTCAGGCTACATGGGAAAGTTGTGAATCTGCAAGAAGGCAAGACATCGCTATGTTGCTGCCCTAAGCTTGACACAATGCCACCTGTGAATGTGTCACCACTTGCCATTAATCACAGTGAACTCCTCAAGTCTCAAAGAGAAGACCCTGCTTTTGGTGAGCTGATCAAACTTAAAGAAACAAAGACAGTGTTAACTAATGAAGGCAGGAAGGGGGTCACTGGCCCTGTGAGGAGGCCTATGCACGAGTGGGGAAAGTTGCATAAAATCAACTGTTGCACCGGAAACAGCGACAACAGCTCGTCCTGCCATCACAGTACCCTATTGGTATTTAGGCATCTCCATGATGATGGGTCATGTTGGGGTGGAGAGAGTCTTCCACCTGGTCCTAAACTGCTTCTACCAGGCTTTCATTAAGAGGGATATCAAGGTACATGTAACCAGAAAGTGCCCATGCATCAAACAAAAACAAAAAAACGGTGACACACATCGAGGACCGATGGGAAGTTTCAAATCCTGTGCACCACTTGAAATCATGTCATTAAACTACATGCAGCTGGAAGCAAGCAAGGGGGTCTACGAATACATTTTAGTAGTGGTAGACCACTTGACCAGGTTAGGTCAAGTTTATCCCACAAAAAACAAGTGTAGACGAACAGCTGCAGACAAAATATTCAGTGACTTAATTCCAAGGTTCAGGTACCCGGCCAGGCTACACCATGACCAAGGCAGAGAATTTGAAAATGCCTTGTTCAAAATCCTAAGACACCTGGCTGGGGTTGCTTAATTCAGGATAACTCCATACCACACCCAGGGCAACCCAGCAGAGTGGTTTAACAGAACAGTAATGCATCAAATGCTGAGAATGCTGTTGGAGAAAGAGAAGAGCAACTGGAAAGAGCACTTACCATGATAGTACATAGTGCTTACAACTGCACCAGACATGAGGCAACACAGGCTTCTCACCCACTACCTCATGTTTGGTCAGCATCCCTATCTTGCAGTAGACTTAATGTTGGAGGATCTTAATTACTGTAGTAGTACTAGGCAGTACTGAGTACTGGGGTGCAGTACAGAACTGTGTCATCTGTGTAGAGAGGGGCATCACATTCTGTTATGTAGGATGTAATGTTATTGATATAATAACAATAAATGATAATGGATTGGATTTTTTATGGCGCTTTTCAAGTCACCCAAAAGCTTCTGATAGGGATTTAAATGATGAACATGACAGGACCCAGTATTGAACCTTGTGGAACTGTGAGAATGACCACAATTACGGCTGGATGGTACACTAAAGAATGATCCACAGGCAGGTTTGAGGTGGGTCACAGAGGTGGTTCTTTATTCCTCCAACCATTTCAGCAAACAGCATGGAGACAACAGCATGGAGAGATCAGCACAGCAACAGCATAGTGACATCAGCACAGCAACACCCTCAGGTTGTTAAATGGCGCCTATTTATAGGGTGTCACAGCTAATGACCCTGGAAGATTCCATCCGCCGGGATCCACTGCCTACCACATGTTTAACCCACCATTTTTTTATTTCTGTATTTAAACCCCATAATCGGTGACCTATATACACCCTCATTTACATCCACTAACAGAAGAAAATACACAAATCTACTTCACATTACATTTACTAAAATACAATACACACATCTACCACCCCCACACCAATTTACACTTGGCTGCCTCCGGAACTATAAAAAAGTGTCTGTTTCCTGGGGAAGCCTTTTGCCTGAACACCCTGAAGACAGAGACTGGTGAGTACACAATACACTTATTCAATGCATACACTTATTGAGCAACACAATACCCATTTTTAGCTTAGCTCCTTGTTTAAGCAATCAACACATTTCATCCACACATTTAACCCTGTGTTCCTCTGCTCTAAGTGGAGCTGTGTGGCCCACACAGCACCCACCAGCAAAACCAAGCCCGACAACGGACAACAAACATGGCAACAAACATTCAATAAACACGGTAAACAAAATCATACAAATGTTCAAAAAGCAATGTGTTAAAATGTATTGTGCAAATCTCCAATAAAGTTTGGTTGCTCCTTTTAAAGTGTCTGTGCAATTATTAAAGTGCGTATGTAGTCACACTTAGTCCAAAGTCCGATGATGCCATGTGTGCAAAGCCAGGTGACGATGTGCTCTTTGTCACAGGAACCCCCTTTGTTCATGGTAAAAAAGCAGATTGATATTTTTCGGGGGTTACACACTGCTGTCGGTGAGACTGATAATTATGAAACCATTTTAGGGAATTGGAATTGAAGCCAATATATTTGTCTTTGTAGGGGCAGAGCATGGTCAACAGTGTTTGTTGGAGCCATATTGCTTATATATGAAATATTTCTTTTTGAATACTGCTATTTATGTGTTTCATTTTTAAGTTTAGAATTATTTTATTATTGTATATATTCTTGTGAAACAGGATTATGCCTTGGTTATTTGGAATGATTGTTCCCCCCATGATTTGCTTATGGTATCATCTGTGGCCCGATGATTGATGGCTAATTGTGAGGTGTGTTTAAATGTCCACTGGAAAAGCAGGAAGTGTTTTTTTTGTTTGGACAAAGACGGGGTGATGATACAGTTTTTTAACCACCGAATAACACAGAATATTATCAGTTTCGTTTTCGTTTCGTAGTTCATTCATTGGTTGATCGTTTGGAATTGTGCCTCCTGATTTATGAATTTCGTATGGATCGCAATAAATTCCTTTGAATTAATCTACGACTACTTGTTTGAGGTGCGTCTGAAAGGTTTCACCCCGATCTGGTCTCGGCTTCGGGCATCATATTAAAAGCTGATACAGTGTTAAATGCCTTTGTTAGGTCGACAAATAGGGCTGCACAGTACTTACCTTTGTCCATGGCACATATGTCATTCGTAACTGATGTAATTGCAGTAGTACTGCTATGTTTGGTTCGTAAACCGGGCTGGTGAGGACTCAACACATCATGTGAATGGGATGATTCGAGCTGATTATCGACTCGAGATTCGGTCAATAATTATTAAGATTTGATTTATCACCATTCTTATGAAGAGGAACTACATGTACACTTTTCTAGACTATGGGTATGACTCCAGGAAATTGAGAGATTAAACAGATATGTAATTTGGTCTACAATGTAAGGTGCACAAAGTTTTAAGAAATAGGGATCTATTTTATCTCACCAGTAAGTGTTTTCTTTGTGTGTATAACACTGTCTATGAGATACTATATACCAAAGACAAAGAATTTGGCTCACCAATTACAAAATGCTCGCCTGGCACATATGCCTAAAAGCAGGGGCGTCACTAGGTTTTCAGGACAGGGGAGGCTTACCCCCAAGAGATGCACAGGATGTGAGTGAACGTAGCGCGTGAGCACAACATCTCACAAACCGCTAACAAAGATTGAGAAATTATTAGTGTTATTTTAAAGTTGCACAGATTACATTTTGGGCACATATGTGACTAAAATGGTTGTAATTTAAAGCCCTAAAAATATTAGTAAATTACTTAAGTAATATTAAGATACTCTTGAAAATATTTGGGTCAGGCTAATTTGGCTTTTAGATATATATCTTGGCTTTCTCCTCTTTCTAATCATTACTATCCTCAATAAAAGTTCAAGTTAAACTAGAACCAAGGGCCAAGCACCCCCATGCGATTCGGACCCCGTGCACCGCAGAGCCCACGGAAGTTGGCCCCAAAGGATGACGGGCTCGGGGCAAAGGTATTCGCTGTAATGGGAAGTGCACAGGTAGTGCAAAAGGCTGAATGTGTGGCGATTTGGATTTGTTGTACTAAATCACGCCCCCTTTGAGCAATCGTTACTTAACTATATGGCTGGCCTCAGGAGTGACCCCACATCAGCACTGTTTCATTACATTTCCATTATTGCAACAAAAAATGAGAGTGACAAGGAAAAATGTATTTATGTTGATTAGTGTGTAGGCCTACATTTTCTAAATGCACTGTTATCCATTTGTCTTGCATATGTGAGAAGTGAACTAATGCTACAGAACCTGTGGAGCAGAAAGAACTTTTTGTGAGGAGCTACAGAGGTGACGTGTTAGCATGTTGGACGTAGCACAGTAACATTGAGTTTTTTTAAATATCACCTGTTTAAAAGGTTACAGTAGAGATTTGTTGACCACCCTTATATACTGTATTTCTCTAATACCAAACGTAATAATACCACTTACCACCACACTTCTACTACTAAATTTAAAAATGACCCAAATCCTTAAAATTAAGTATTTTATTCACAGCCGACAAAATGGAAATACAATGTAAACTGTGAATAAATAAAGCACAAATTAACAAAGCCATGAACTGTTTAGATCATGTCCTCCATCAAAGTAAAGGGTTTCTGGTATACTCAAATGTTTGCTGGTAATGGAGCTCTCAGGATATGCATATGTGGCGATTTAGCGAGCGAAATGTGAAGCAGAAGTGGGCGTGTCCTATGTCAGAAAACCCAGCTCTATTCAGGGAACATATGGATGTAAGGTTTGCGAATGTGTCATTTAAAATGTGGAAGTTACAGGCAAAAACGCAATTGCATCCATTATAGTGCTGCCTAGTGGAGTAAATTTGCAATTTTTGGCACATTGACCAGTCATGACCACCTTCAAGATATGGCCTCAGGATTGGCCCTACATCATACCCACCAAATTTCGTAAAAATCGGTGTAGTCGTTTGTCGGGGTTCGTACTTTAAGATGGACAGATGATGGCCCAGTCAGCAAACTTTTGTACGGTGAATTTTTATTTACACCAAAGACGGAGAAAAAAATACCCACAGGTGGCAGCAAAGTGACAGGAATATTTACAACAACCCCCTTGGCCCCTCCCCCGGGCAAACCAATTAACCCAGCACAGGGGTTTCGAAACATAAACAGGGAAACAGAATACCCAAACACAAAATCCCCATTAACGTTCACTCCAGTATTGTGGCACTAACAACCCTTCACACAGAACACCTCAATTCACAATACTTTCAATACAAACAATAATATTAGTATAGTCCGACGGTCACCTGACCCATTGAAGCGCGCCAACCAGCGCTATTTATGACGTGATCCGGAACTGCCTTGGTTCGGCCCGTGAACCCCGAGACAGACCTCCGCAGCAACAGCAGGTGAGCGTGTGTGT
>CAEMYA010000440.1:491316-504676 GCA_903131615.1 Diplodus sargus | reverse complement strand
CCTTTTCCCGAGCAAATTCCATATATGTCTGGTTTTCAGGCTTCCTCAATTTACGGAACTTCTGGCGATAAGCTTCCGGTACCAGTTCATAAGCCTTAAGAACCGCAGCTTTTACTTTGTCAAAATATTGACAGTCATCCGCCGGAAGTAACGACTACACTTTCTGCGCTTTACCGGTGAAGACACTCTGTAACATCAGGGTCCACAGTTTTTTCGGCCAGTTCAGAGTAGAAGCCACCCGTTCAAACAAGACAAAATATTGGTCAACTTCCTTCTCATTAAAGGGAGGAACTAAGCGGATGTTGTTGCTTACATCAAAATCTGTGGACTTTTTGGCAGCTTGAGATGCTACACCAAGCTCCAACTCGCGCATGCGAAGCTCAAGCTTTTTAGTCTCCAGGTCATTATGCAGCTGAAGCTCTTTCTCCCTTACGGACAGCCGCTGCAGCTCAACCTCCAACTCTTTAAGTATAACCACATCATCCACAAATTGAGCTGACTGCTCAGGATTTTCAGGAGTACTCTCAACATGCGGCAAGAGACCCTTATCAACTAAGACAGCATATAACTCTGCTTTAATGTTATGCTTCCTGGATTGCTTTTTCACAGCTACCTCATAATGCTCAGCAATTAATAGCAGATTATCTTTTGTATACAGATCAAATTCTTCAAGCGTAGGAGCTTCAATAAACTTATCTAATACAAACTCCATCATCAAATCATCAAAGGTAGCAAAACCCCGACCGCACAAACTGCTGCTTTACACAGCAACTTACTGCAACCTCAATGCGAAAACAGTGCCTTGTAACAACCACTACAACAAAGGAACCAAACAAACAAGTTCAAGGTTTACTGCCACTAAGCCAAGTATCCACCTTTTGTTTGGACGAGCCCCCAATTTATGTTACGACCCCCTTTAAATGAGGTCTAACATAAGACAAAACAACAAGTTATGATTTAAATGAAAGGGAATTTTATTAACTCAATCATCAAACAAAACAAACAAACTAATGGGCCGGCCAAAATGAACAAAAGAAGAGCAAACTCCCAGACCAACCCACCAGGGCCGTCAGATCTGGGGTTTAACCCTCTACCCTAAACCAACAAAGCAACTAATCCTAACTGAAATAAAGCCACGAAAACTGAACTACCGCACCCATCAGAATAACATAAATCAAAGGCACAATACCTCAGCCAGCCTCCCGGCTGACTGACAGCACTGCTGGTCCTGGTGGCATGCAGTGAGCAGAGTGAGAGAGAGAGAACAGAGCCTAGTGCCCTACCCCCTCTTATTGAATCTTCCGAATCAGCCAGACCGCTATCACCTGGCAGGCAAGCCAATCACCAGCCATGGTGACACATCCTGGCCAGCAGACAGGGAGCGTGTAACAGCAGGTGTCTGGACCAACCCTCCAAATTGCACCGCCCTCCCTTGCATGGTTTAGCCTGCAGCACCACTTTTAGCGGGAGAAAAATACAAATAAAAATCTTTACAATTACAATAGGGTCCCTAGCACCGCTGGTCCGAGCATACGCGTTCCCTCGGCCTCTCGGGCTTGGCCCCCTAATAATAGTGGCAGCAAGCCTGGTAGGAGCAAATAAGAAATTAACAAAAACAAACAAACTAGGATAAAGAAATAAACAGAATCAACTCTAGTGGCAGCAAACCAGCTGGCAATTAAACAATCAAAAACGAAGAGTTAAGCCCCACTGATCGCACCCACGCCATTAAAATGGCCAACACTGAAATAAATGGCAACGCCACAGTGAACAAAAACAATAGGCGAAACAAGGATAGGCAAAGCAGCAGCATAGGGACAGATGGGCCAGACAGATGTAGCTGCTACGTCGCTAGCTGCCAAATACTAGAGGCACAGATGCACTGACACGCGGTCCCGATCCGGCCGTGCCTACGAGCTCAGAGAGGGGAACGGACGAGTGTATAGGGAGCTTAGTCTGTCAGGTGAGCCAATTCCAAATTAAACACAGCCAAATAGCTTAAACACTGCACATGAGGTTGCGGCGCACGGCATAAAGCGACCTACCAGCATTGAGGCGAGCGGCAGGTCTGAGGAAGATAAGAGGGTCCAAGACAGGCATCTAGAAAACCATATACTGCTTGTAAAGACATGCTAACACCGATCACTGCAGTCACAACCTGTACAATCACCGCTGTCATACCTGCTGCAGCGGACATCGGCGCACCGGAAATGACGTGCGGTTTCGGTGACAGAGAGGGGAGAGCATAGGACCCCTACCTGTCTTTGTAGGTTGCCTGTCTACAATGATTGGCTGTCAATCACCGAGCCAACATACGAGACCTGAAACTGGAGTAGAATATACTGCAGTCCCATTCTGCTACACTAGGAAACGGGGCCCTCGAGCTTGGCCCCCTAATAAGTCTTATATGGTGCACCTTGACTGAAATGTTTCATATTTCATATTCATATTGAGTTCCATAAAATTCCAAGACTGTCTGCATCACAAATGACTCTATCCTGTGAAATCCTTTAGACTCACCTTTCCAGTAGAGGTCTCTCCCCTCTCACTCCCTGTGCTCCTCTGCCCTGACTCCTACAGGTCAGTAGGGGCGGTGGAGTGATTATTATTATTATCCACTGATGATAATCATACATGAATGAGCTCAGCTCCTGTTTCACGGTGTGCATCCATGTGTAAAGTGAGAAACACAGCTGAAGCTCCGGAAGGAAGTCACACCAAAGATAGTATATGGTAAAAAAAGAGCTGGAATGTCACTTTATAACGCGAAACAACAAAGGTGAGACGTGCGCAGAGATTGTCTATAGTGTACAAGCCAGGTTTTTATTTGTCAAACAGGGAGCACTTGGTTCAGTAATTACATGGGATTTATGCTGTTAGCTGGGGGCGGAGCTAACTAACTGTTACTACCAGCAGTGATGAATACTTACTTTCTTGAAAAACTTTCTTATATCCATTTTTCTTCATTCACATTCTTCTCCTCATGCTGTTCTAGTTGCTCTGTGTACTTCAAGATACACACGCTGCAGGTACCGAGTGCAAGCTAGGTCTCAGAAAAAACGTGGACTGGATTTTCAGTGATGTGGGCGTTCTCTATATGAACAAGTGGAATGGACTGGATAACGACGCACTGAAGGGGCTCTCTCTACCTTACACTTTGAAGTGAAGGGAAACTGACAGATTTATGATCATATTTAAGTGAATAATGACTGATTATTTATTTAAACTCATATTCTGGCCACTTTATATTGTGGCTGAAGCCCCCCTATTTTAGGCCTTTTGACGCCACTGCCTAAAAGGTTTCTAGCTTTAGCTCCTGTGCATGTGGCCCACTGAATAGATGGTAGAGTTACTCCCACTTGCCCCGCCCAGGAGTCCATGCTTTGCCTATAGAATGTACCTATTACAATGTGATGAAGTCACAGATTTTAATCACTGTAATTGGTTCCATGAAAGTTCTTATGAGTCTTAACGACCTTGTATACAGTTTGAGGTGTCCTGTCAACAGATGTATTTATTATTTATTTGATGATGGTGCTCTTTGGGCTGCAGGGGAATTTTAAGTTTTAATGCCCCGAATGGCCACTGGGCAAAGCTGGATGTAAGGTTAAGTGGCAGCACAGTATCCAGACCAAAATGATATATACATGGAAAGACAGGGAAGTTAACACTGCCATTCTGTCATCAGACTTTGAATCCATCTGATCTTTAAAATTAAACCTGTTGAGCTTTAAATGATATATATCATCAGCTCTGATCACAGTTAAAAAAAAAGAATATTTCTGTTCAAGTAAATGTAAAGTAACTGTTAAATATATTCAAAACCCTGCCTTTTTCTTATATAACCAACTTCTCAATTTTAACTTCAACCACTCAAAGATCAGTGGTGAGGAGCCTCCTACACAGAGCACATCTTATCAGTGAGGAGGAGGATATGGCGAGGGAGGTGCAGCAGGTATTCAGGGCTCTCAACTACAGACCAGAATGGAAACCACCACTCCCATCTGAGTGGGACTCTCTGCAAGGAGTCAGCAGTTATCACAAATCATTCAACACCTTCAGATCTGTGCTTTAACCCCCTAAAGACAGAGCCCCCTCCCAGTTGTGGGGAACACCACATCAGTGAAACATCATCTGTGAGCACCAGACCAAGACAGGTGTCAGTGATCAGCTTAAGAAAGATCAGAAGGACAAAACACCTGTGAGATCATTCAAAATGTTGTGTTCCCACTTGATTCTGGTTCTCAGAGTGCAGTTCTGAAGCACAGCATGAATCAAATTTGTTACTCATCTACTATAATCAGAAAATTGCTGTTGATGATAAGTAAATCAAGAAATCAATCACTCATTTGGGATCAGCTGCACTTCACTTGAAGTTTAGTTGCTGTGTAGTGTAGTGCAGTGATGTTGTATTTATTATTTGGCCATCCTCCCCTCTTTATATTGTAAAGAATGACAAATGAATGAAAAATGAATGAAAAATCTTATTTGCATAAATCCTGAACGGTGAACTCAACCTAACATTGGGGAGTTCTTCTGCATGTGTGCAACAAGTTGTCCAAAGTTTTGAGTCTTAAAGGGATATTCCGGTGTAAGTTTAATCCATGGTCTTAACACACCGCGACACAGGGTAAGAACCCCCTCGAGAGGTCAAGTTTGCTGACCGCTAGCTTACGTAGTTTTAGCAACCTCAGAAAAGACTGCACGATAACAATACATTGCAGTATATGCCTCCACCAAGAAACCGCCATCAAAAAGCCACAAATGCTCAGAACAGCACCAAACTTCAAGCTAGCAGATGTTTGATGCCTCGTTCTATGTGCTGGGACCCTATTTGTACTGTTGCTGAAGTTCGGTGCTGTTCTGAGCATTATTTGTGGCTTTTTGATGCTGCTTTCTTGTTGGAGGCGTATACTGCAGTGTATTGTTATCGTGCAGTCTTTTTTGAGGTTTCTAAAACTACGTAAGCTGGCGGTCTGCAAACTTGATCTCTCGTGGGGGCGTCTTACTCGGTGTCACGGTGAGGGGCATGTCTTGGTAAGAGACATGCCCTGAGGAATTGAGTGGTACGAGTTTGACTTGGTTTTAATTTTGTAGTGTTCTTCTACTGTTGATCTGATTGACTGACCTTAGCCTGTACTAGACATTGATGGACAGATGGTTTTGCAATCAACTGCCAAGTAGTTTTTTGAAAGTGCTTTTCTAAACAGTGTTCCCTATATTCCCTTCTATGCAACCAACAACCTGGCACAGCAGGTAAGCTCTAGCATAACACATAGCAATGTATGTCTGAACTGGTGCATTGTGGGTAATGTAGATGCCCGTTTTTTGCACACAAAAAAAAAAAAGTGAGGTGAGATCTGCGGTTCTGCTGCATGAGATTTGATCCATGTTTTAAAATGTCCATAGTATGTCTGACTGGGTTATAGGAGTTCAATGCTGAATCAGTGAAGTACCTCTCTATAAAAAATACACACGTATGTTTTTTTTCTCTCCACATGACTTCTGACTGCTGCCCTTCATCAGATTTTTTCTCAGTGTGAATCCACTGGAAGCAGAAAGAGAAGGAGATGTGAATCAGATGTTTCTCTATCCATGGCATTGGGGAGAGGTGGAAAATATCTTGACGATAATAATAATAATAATAATGGTTGTACACCTTGATGATCAATGTAAGTCATAAAAGGCACAGTGACATAAAGAAGTGATAAATCTCCCAGATCCTCAGTGAAGCTAGACACATAAAAGCAGGCCGCTGTGGGATTTCATGGCTATTGCTGGATTCCTTTCCTCACCTCGGGGGCGAAAAATGCAAATAAAATACATATTATAAAAAAGGATAATGTGTGGGCTTTGGAAGATGAGGAATGAAAATATCAGCGGGCCTCTTTTTGATTTGTATGTCCAGCAGCGACACTTGAGATGATCGAACCATGTCTTAAATTATCATGTAATAAAATCTTTACCTCAGAAGGTTGGGTGTGTCGCACAAAAAGAGCATTGGCAGCTTAATGGTGCCAGACTGTGGGATAAAAGACCATTATATTTTCTCATCTGTGACAAATCCAATTAGTAATGTGGCATGTAAAGATGGAAGTGTGCTGATGTTATGTCTAGTGGACATCTTATTCTGTTGATTTGATAATGTAGATCAATGGGAACATAAAAGAGAGCAAATCTGCATTAGGTCTGGCTTGTTCCTTTGCTGTGAGTGCGGTGGGCTGACTTTATCACTGAGCTGGCCTCTCTGACGGCAGATACTCTATTTATCATGCAGATAGAAACACAACCATCTCTAATAAATGCAAAATCTCTTTCATTTTATGCTCATTGTGCTGTTGATGTGATAAAATCATGTGTTTATTCTGCAGTTTTCAGGTGATCTATATCTGCAAAGCTCTGTTTTTTAACCGGGTGGCTGTAGCTCAGCAGGTAGAGCAGGTCGGCTAGTAATTGGAAAGTTGCTGGTTCAAATCCCAGCTCCGGGCTGAGCTGAGCTGCATGTCAAAGTGTTCTTGAGCAAGATACTGAACCCCAAATTGCTCCTGATGCACCTTTCATGCACCTCTGAAATCAGTGAGGGCCCTGCAATGAGCTGGCGACTTGTCCAGGGAGTACCAAGCCCTCGCCCAGAGACAGCTGGGATTGGCTCCAGTAAAAAACCCTGCGACCCCATAAAAGGGATAAAGAGGTTACAGATGGATGGATATTTTGTAACTGTGGAAGCATAACAATTATGTTTTGGACAGTGAGTAGTTCCCAATAAACAGAGCTGAGAGCAGAAAATCCACCCTGCTTGGTGGTATTTGAGGTGTGTGGTAGCAGCAATAATGTCAGTAATAGGGGCAGCATTCATGTCATTAAAGCTGGTTCTGTAAATTGCATGGCCTCAGATTCACTCATTCTGGAGAGAGGAGCCAGACGAATGGTTCAGGATCCAAAATTCACTTTTTGGTTGGTCTGCCAAAAGCTGGTAAACCGAAAAAAAATGACAGCAATTTAAAAAAAGACAGAGAGAGAGGTGACTATCTATTTGAAAATAACAGTGGCAGCACTTCAAGAGGTTAGCAGAGATGCAGCAGGAGTCCAAAAACCCAGAAAACAGTTAGCATACTTCTGCCTACGGGCTCTTCACCAAAGTCAATGTTTTTGGGTTTTTCTGGTGAGATCCCTGAAATAAGGTCTATGGATAACACAAACTTTAAAGATGTTTTGGATTTTTTTCATATTGTTCATATCATTTATATGCAGATACAACTCTATTTTACTTCTTACCTTTTTAATTATGTTGTTAATTTTTGCTATTTTAATTTTTTTTTGTAATATTCTTCTGCTGGGACAAACAAATGCACCCATTTAAGGATTACTGATTCTGATTCTTATATTTGCTCTTTAATTAAAGAATATGTTTATATATATATATATATATATATATATATATATATATATATATATATATATAAATCTCCACTCCACTACCTCCACTCCCAGAGCCACCTTGTTATGAACTGTGGCTGATTATGAGTTAATGGAGGATAAATAACGCAATTCTTCCTAGGTACACTTCAAACACATATTGAACATTTGGTTTTGTTCATCAGTCATTACGTGCAGAGCCCACAAACTGGATGCAGTGGCAGTGTTGCTGTCAGTCTCCATCATACCCACCTGAATTATAAAGACAAGGTCCTGTTGGTGCTAAGAGAGCAAAAGCCAAATCAATACTGTCATTATGAGCCCTGTGTAAGACTGAACATTAAGAGTGCTGTGTGATGGATACAGCTGTGTGTGTTTCTTTGTGGAGTGACAATGTGTGTATATCTCCACGCAGTTTTAATTCACCTGATTGTTGTTTGCATGTACACATATGGACACACTTGCATTTGCCATGATCTAAACACATTCATCCATAACTTTGAGTCTAGTGAGTCATCGGTTGATCCATTCATTTAATCCCATATAGTTCCAATGAATTGCTCACTGATGTCTTCAGAAAAGTGTGTTTGACCTTTACGTCAGCTAAATCTGTGCAAGGTTGCTCTGCAGTCTCTAGCTGAGCTAATTGTTAGCATATAGGTCTTCCACTGGCTGTGCCAGCTGACTTGCTGTTGGCACAATGCAAGCCCTGGAAGGCTTGTGAAGGTCAAGGGTTAAAATGAATGCAGCAAATTAGTAATAGAGTGGATATTCCAGTACATGGGAGTGGACAAATAGGCTTGCTTTCTGCAAAGGTATGTTTTTTATTATTATAATAGAAGCTGTGGACACTGATTCTATGATTCTCTGATGGAAAGAAAAAGTAGGTGGTAAGTGTGCAAAATATCTTAAAGGTTCTTAAAGGCAGTGAAGGCAGTGACGGCCCGCTGTAAGCACGAGCACGAGTGGCATTTGCTTGCTGAGATTCACTGTGGACATTGTCATATACCAAATTGGGAGACACTGGATTCGTCACTACGAGGACACTCTTCCATCAGAAACATAAGTACTTGACATCCATCCATTAAGTCTGTAAATGCTAGCTTACCACTGGAAAAAGCATTGTTGAGCATGGTTACCTCCTCGTTCATCGCTGAAATCAAGGATGAATTGGCCTTCATTGAGCGGCTCATCTCGGTGCTCCTCCAGCGGCAGACAGACCTCGGCTCCCTCGTAGCTTCACTAGAGCTACCTGATACCATTGGTATACCTTTGGAGCTCGAAAAACATGGTGCTACTGATCCATCTCCTGGCTGCTCCACCTGGGCCACAGTAGTCAAAAGGGGCAGGAACAGACGCTCGCTTCCCCTCTGCGACTCCCAGGATGATGCCAACGAAGCTGAACTTTCTAACTTTTTTACTCCTTTAGCGACTCTTCCGACGTCGCCTGATGACTGTACCAGTGCTAATCACAGGGTTAAAATGTGCAGATCACAGCACAGCTCCTCCAGCTCCCGAGACGTCTCACCGTCAGTCAAGCGCCCTCGGGTGTGTACTGCATCGCCTGAGGGTAGCAATGGAACTCCTGCTACAACATCCCGAGCACCAGTGGCTCTGGCTGGCCATGGAAGTTCACAGGGTTCTCCGAGCATGACTGCCAGTGACGGTAAACCAGCTAGCCTGCCTAGTGAGGTACGACAGCTTCCACCGAAGCTAGCCACCTACAGCAGCTGTGGGGTAAGCAGCAACCCAGAACTTTTGATAGTAGGTGATTCTATCGTTAGGTACTTAACTCTTCCCGGTGCTATCACCTATTGTCTCTCTGGGGGCAAAGTTGTCGACGTAATTGAACTAATCCCAACTCTCATTGACCTACATCCCTCTGTCAAGTTTGTTTTGGCTCACGTGGGAACGAATGACGTCATGGCTAGAAATTCCAGCAAGCTACACGCTGACCTGGAGTCCTTGTGCTACACAGTTGAGAGTCTGGGAAGACGCTGTTTCATGTCTGGTCCCATTCCAACTCTCTCAAAAAACTCTGAACGTTTTAGTCGACTCTTCAGTCTACACATCTGGTTGAAAAACTTCTGTTCTGCTGCAGGCTATGATTTTATCTCAAATTTTGATTGCTTTTGGACTAATTCTAGTCTGTACAGAACGGATGGTCTGCACCCTAACAGAAAGGGAACAAAACAGCTGACTGACAACTTCATACAGTTCATCGCTTTTAGCTCTTGATATGCACCACGGCATGACCCGATCCAGACCGTTTTGTCTCCCACCATCTCATCCAGTCCTAACAGTGTGGGTCCTGCCACTATGGACTTTGACTCTCAATTTCAAACTTTGGAAAACTCTGGCCATCTTAGTTCTGACCCTTTCACAGCTGACATATGTACTCATTCAACAGACTCCTTAAAAATGGCACTCCTTAATGTTAGATCTCTAAGTAATAAGACTTTCATTGTAAATGACATTATTAAATCTTATGGGCTTGACTGTATTATTCTCACTGAGACTTGGCTTGATGAAACTGGTACCAAAGAACTGATAGAAGCTTCTCCGTCAAATTTTTCATTTTCACATTGTACCAGACCCAGTAAGAAGGGTGGTGGTATTGCTGCTATTTTTTCCGATATTTTATCCTGTAAAATTGTTTCATTTGGCGTTTACTTTACTTTTGAATATTTAGCACTAGTAACTAGATCTGTACATCCTTGTCTAATGCTCACGATCTATCGCCCTCCAAGGCAAAAAAAAAGGATTTATATCTGAATTTGGTGAGCTTTTATCAAAAATCACTGTTGAGTATGACTCAATTCTTATTTCTGGTGATTTTAACATTCATATAGATAACACCATAGACTATTTTTCCAAAAACTTCACTGACCTGTTATCAACTTTTGAGTTGACACAGCACATTGCCGGGCCTACTCATAATCAGGGTCATACTCTTGACCTGGTTATTTCTAAAGGCCTCGACATAACTCCAAAATCCACTCTGGAGGTTGGGATTTCAGATCACTTCTGTATTTTTTTTAATGTTGGTTGGATGACTAAACAAGTGCATGGTTCTAAATTGATCAAGAAACGTTTCATTTATGCTGATACTTCTGATAAATTTATAGCCAGATATACTGATTCTGTTAGGTGTACCTGGTCTGACTTGGGTTTTCATTTGTCTTCGTCTTCTTTGTGTGAGAACTTGGTCAATCATTTTAATATTTTAGTGACACAAATTATGGATGACATTGCACCTGTCAAAACTAAATTCGTTACTGGTAAAACAAAAGCACCATGGAGAGATGTGGAAACAGTCAGGACATTAAAGAGAACCTGCCGCAAACTCGAATGCAAGTGGCGGAAAACTAAATTGCAGGTCGATTATAACCTCTATAAGGACATGCTTAGTAAATATAACAATGAAATTAAACAATCTAGACAGCAATACTTTTCTAAAATTATTGCTGAAAAACCAAACAACTCTAAATTTCTGTTCAATACAATTGACAAACTCGTTAATCCTTTGAGACCAATAACCTACTGAGCTCCACTCTGTAGAAAAGTGTAATGAATTTGCCTCATTCTTTAAACACAAGGTCTTCAATATTAGAAATAATATTGTAGCTCCCTCCACTGGTAGGTGTAACCTCGCTTTTTCCACATTTGCCGACACTTTGTCCAATTTCACGCTTACTAATTATAATGAACTGCAAGTAGTAGTACAGCTTTAAAGTTCTGCAACATGTGATCTTGACCCAATGCCTACCAAACTATTCAAAGATGTTTTCAGCTGTTTGCTAAATGATGTCCTTGAAATAGTCAATTTATCCCTTTCTACTGGAATCTTCCCCATAGGTCTTAAACAAGCCATTGTAACACCATTGTTGAAAAAGAGCAACCTTGATCCATGTGTATTTCAGAACTACAGACCAATTTCTAACCTCCCATTCTTGGGCAAAATTCTTGAAAAGGTTGTATACCAACAATTGCATGCATATCTGTCACAAAACAATCTGTTTGATATATACCAGATTGGTTTTAGAGTTAAACACAGTACTGAAACTGCACTGGTCAAAGTTGTTAATGATCTTAAAATTAACTCAGACCACCGTAAAGTTTCTATTCTAGTGCTTCTTGACCTCAGTGCAGCATTTGATACAGTAGACCATACAATTCTCCTTCATTGACTAGAACACTGTTTAGGAATTAGAGGAACCGTTCTTAACTGGCTTTCATCATATTTAACTGGTAGATGCTTCACTGTTTCCATTGGCAACTTTAAATCTGATAAAGTGGACATTCCTTACGGAGTCCCTCAAGGGTCAATTCTCGGTCCATTACTGTTTAATTTGTACATGCTCCTGCTTGGTTCTATCATTCAGCAATACAATATTTCATATCATTCATATGCTGATGACACACAGTTATACATATCTGTCCCTGCAAACGACCATAGCCCAGTAAATGAACTCATCCAATGTAGTACTGATATTAAACAATGGATGGCTGAAATTTTTTTTACAACTAAATGAGAACAAAACAGAGATCCTTTTAGTTGGTCCCAAGGCTTTGAGGCACCAGATTCACCCTTTATTAATCCCCCTGGCCGTAAAACCTAGTGAACATGTAAATAACTTAGGTGTGATTCTAGATCCTGATCTTAGCTTTCATAAGCACATATCTAATATCTCCAAGACTGCCTTTATCATCTAAGGATTATTTCTAAAGTTAGACCCTTCCTGTCACAATCAGATGCTGAAAAACTGGTTCATGCTTTTATTTCTAATAGACTTGACTACTGTAATGCACTTTTTGCTGGACTGTCAAAACAGGTCTTAAATAAACTCCAGCTTATTCAGAATGCTGCAGCCAGAATATTGACAAAAACCAATAGGTTTGAGCACATCACTCCTATTTTAACTTCTCTTCACTGGCTCCCAGTTAAGCAAAGAATAGATTTTAAAATACTTCTAATTGTTTTTAAATCCATTAATGGTCTAGCTCCCCCATACATTGCTGACATGCTCACTGAATACACACCAGACAGATCCCTTAGGTCATCAAATAAAAGTCTCCTTAATATACCTAGGATACATTCTAAATCAGCTTATGGTGCCTTCAGTCATTATGGTCCCACTCTCTGGAACTCTCTACCACATGAACTAAGGTCTGCTACTACTGTGTCATCTTTTAAAAATAATCTCAAAACATATCTTTTTTCACAAGCTTTTAGCTAGTTTTAATGAATGTATTTATTGTTTTAATGTTTATACATGTTTTTGTTTTGTTTATTTATTTGTTTGTTCTTGACTGACCTTCCAAATTGTTATGCTTTTATCTTGAAGCACATTGAGTCTACGCATGCCGTATGAAATGTGCTATATAAATAAAGTTGACTTGACTTGACTTGACTTAAAGAAGCATTTCACATTCATTGAAAGAGGGTCATATTTGTAGTCAAAATGTAACATAATTTTCAAATTTTGTGCTTATTTGGCCGAGAATAGGCAGAAAGTGACTTTAGGGTGCATTTGTATGAAAGACAACAACTCCCACAATGCACCACAATGCGCAGCTCTGCAAGCTACTCCACTAATCCGGCACACCACACATATCTCCGTCCGCTGTAGATATTTCGTCGCGAAGAAACTTGCATCTCTGGAATTCACTGCAGCAGACAGAGTCCAGTTCGGTGTCCATAGGCGCACAGCGAGAGCACCGGCACCACCAGTCCGCCCCTGCTCAAGCCAGTCCGGCTACTCGTACAGGTAGCCGCGAACAGCTGACTCGAGCATCACGCTCTCGAAATCACTCTCTTCGATATCTAAATGATCATCTTGAATACAAGAGTACAAGCCTGGCTCCACAGCGTCTGTTCGCTTAGCGTCCAACAAAGATGGTGGCTATGTATTTTCGTTTCTGCAAGTGAAGTCCCGCCCAT
>CAEMYA010000440.1:464175-475164 GCA_903131615.1 Diplodus sargus | reverse complement strand
CCAGTACTGGAAATCATGCTGGTCTATGCCGTTTTTTTCCAGCAGAGGGGTCCTTACTTGTCCAGCAGAAATGCGGCTAACTCTGCGTCGCTCTTGAGTCCTTACAAATCCAGCAGCTCCCTCCACCTCTGAAATGACGCTCCGATATTTATCCTTGTTTTCTCTCTGGCTCGGTCCAATTCTTTGTTTTTACACTGCTTTTCTTTCTGAGTCTTCTTTTTCTCTTTGACGTGGGCGATGGTGGGGCATTTTTTTGCTCAGTTGCTTCTCCGCCATTGTTTGATCTGACCAGGTGAGAGCGGGCGCTGAACGGGGGAGGGGCACTGCCCAGTACATGCTGTGCAAGGAAGGGGGGCTGCCAGCAGCGTATGCATGAGCATGATTGACACTTGGCTTTTCACAGTCACTCCCCTTGGCTCTGATCGGTTGTGTTGATTCAGGAGCGGTGGATTCTTGCAAACCAAATAACGGCCACTGGGTGGAGCCACAGACAGTGGATTTTTTTCACATTTGCTCTGTATTTTATTCTGCTAAATAAACAAATAATGATAAATAAATGAGAGACAATTCACAAATGATGTGTAACTAAAATCTTTTTTTCATGATGAGCTCCAGAATATGTGTCATTTGTTAAAGGGTGTCCCAGTTTGCTGACAAACACAGAAATGCAAACAAATGCTTCATTTGTAAAAAGATAATCAAAGCTACTATAAGGATAATTTCTGTTGGTTCTGGCAGTCCCTGTGGACAAAAGTGTAAAAAATAGATTTAGTTTTAGTGTTATACCACCAGACTAAAGAGCAGCTTCTTTCTTCAGGCTGTGAGACTCCTCAATCTGTCCTCAACACTCCAACAGATTTCTCACCTGGTGACAGCCGTTAAAGATAACTGTAATAAATATTCAGAAGTAGCCAATCATCTCACTGATGGTCTCATGCAGACTGATTCACTTTCTGGTCATCACTGCACTCGGAGATGTCACTGGCTCAATATACTATGAAAACAAGGCTGCTGAATGTGTACTATGTCTTCTTTTATGACATTTGGAATTTTTATATCGTACAACATAACAAAATCCCGTGTGCCACAGAAAATAAATGTGCAAGGCATATCAATTATTATTATTTTTTATTATAGTGTAGCTAATAAGGTGAAAAGGTCATTTGTCATTACACTGTGATTACATTTGTATTAATTATTTATTGATTAATTTCAGTGCAGTGAGGTGTGCCACATACAATGAATAAAGCTGTCAACATCACATGGTTCAATGATTAGACTCATTTCACAGAAACACTTTCATTGGCTACCATCTTGTGTAATTAATGATTGACATTATTTTCATGAATCTGAGCAGTTCATATTTAACTTATGCATAATGTCTTTATCTGACTGAACCCACTGTGCACCCCTGTGTTCTGTGTTAAAAGCTCCACCTATCATACCAATAAATACCATACTTTATAGAGGGGGAGTTATGTCCATTGTGATTGTCCAGAATCACATCATTTGTTGGCCATAAATAGTATTAAAAAATATACATATTTTTTAAATGATTCATACTAATAACCACTAATGTAGAATATGGCTGAATGACTTCCTCAGTAGCAAAAACTGTTACGATTTAGGGCAAAAATAAAGTGAGGACCGCAATGCGAAACACCAAGGGCAGGCAGGGTAGAGAACTAAAGCTGAGCTTTATTAACAAAAACCTGAGTATCCAAAAATCAAGAATCCCCCCCCAAAAAAGAAAAAAAAATGAAGAGAAAGTTCAAAGTAGAAGACACAACCAGCTAAAGCTAAAACAAAGATACAACCAAAAGCAGCACAAGTACAACTCAGGAAAAAATAAGAGGAACAAAAACCAGAAACATACCAAGAGGTAACATAGGAAGACAGCGGAAGACACAGGAACAGGCTGACAAAGACCAGAGGGAGCACACAGGCTACATGTAGTCTATATACTACACACAAGGGCTTATTACAGACAAGAACCAGGTGGACACAGAGAAAACTTGCACAATGAAACAGTGAGAGGAAATGAAAAGCACAACATGACACACAAGGGTAAAACTTCAAAATAAAACAGGAAACCACAGAATCACAAAATGGATCATGACAAAAACAAAAGGTTTCAAAATATTCGATGTTAACATTTTAACTTCACTTGGCCTTTGTGTTTTAATATCTAATGATACAGATGAATTTAGTGACCACAGCAGGAGAGGACACACTGCAGGTGAAAAACATAGACAGAAAGCCCTGTTAGTCATTCTTGACAGAAGACATCCCCTCTACTCTGAGTTTGAATGTCTCCCCTCAGGGCAAAGCTACAGAATACTCCTGGCAAAGCAAAAGATCTACGGGGGTTCTTTTAACCCTCATGCAATCAATGTTGTCAGCTAACTACAGTTCACTTAAATATGAGGCTGTAAGCTGTAAATCATGGCTATAAATGCACTGAGAACTTCGTCTTGTTAATTTGATGAGTTTTTTTTTGGGGACGTTTGTTGACATTTTACTAGGTGATACCGAAGACAACTGTCCTGCCTCCATTGAACAATAAAGTTATTCTATTCTGTTATATTCTCTTCTTACAGTGACTAAACTGTGTAAAATGTATTTATCTATTTACTTTGACTCGTTCCAGTCCAGATGCTTCAACTGGTGCTCCCGCACACCATCAGCGTGCAATAAACCCATTAACTGCTTCCCAGTTTTCTGCTGCTTTTAGAGAGACTGTCCTGTACACGTTGGATGGCGGTGATCACAGTGCTGTCAACCTCACAATCCTCTTTAGCTCTACTTGCACTGAGATATATTCTATTGCTTCTCGGAGGTCTAAACACACTCAAGCACTTTCTGAGCCCTGGGTGAATGACTATAGTCGCTCTCAGATGCACCTACAGACAAGCTGAGAGAAAATGGAAAAAGGACAAACTCCAAGTCACCTTTAGAATTTTACTAAACACTTTATATATAATCAGAAATCAGTAAAAACTGCAAAAATAAGTTTTTATCCCACCTTCCAACAGCTAGAGGCCTCAGGGTCTTGTTAATGTTTTTAACTCTCTCATTAATCCTTGTGACACAGATCATGTTGTGCCTTCATCTACTGTGTTAGAATTCCTTCCATTCCTTCTATGTCAGACCCCTCAGTCCCTCCTCTGTGCCCAGTCTTCCAGCAGTATGAGCTGGTTTCATTCCCCTATCTGTCTGACATAGTCAAACAGCTACGTCCAGCAAACTGCCCCCTGGACAGTATTCGTGTTTATTTAAAGAGGTTTTTAACAATGTTGGGTCAAGCATTTTAACTCTGGTTAATTCATCCCTTAGCACAGGGTGTGCTCCCTCTGCTTTTAAATATGCAGTCGTGCAATCTCTTATAAAAAAGAAAAATCTGGACCCTTCAGCTTTTTCCAATTTTACACCGATTTCAAAACTCACATTTTTATCTGAAGTCCTGGAAAAACTTGTTTTTAATCAGTTGCAATCTTTCTTGCATGATTTTAGTATTTATGGAAAGTTTCAGTCTGGTTTTAAGTGTCGCCACAGTACTGAAACTGCCCTTCTAAGAGTGCTAAACGATCTTTTAACTGCTGACTCAGGAAACTCGGCTGCTTTAGTCCTTTTGGATTTGACTGCTGCCCTTGACACTGTCCATCACTAGATTCTTTTATCCCGACTTGAAAAGTGTGTGGGCATTAAGGGTGCTGCCCTTGAATGACTCAAATCACATTTGTCAGGAAGGAATTACTCTGTCCAACTTACTGACTGTTCTTCTTCTGTGGCCCCTCTCTCCTCTGGGGTGCCCAAGGGTCTATTTTGGGTCTGTAACTGTTCTCATTATATATGCTGCCCTTGGGTTCCATCTTTAACAAACATTACATCTCCTTTCATTGCTTTGCAGATGATGTACAAATCTACTTGCCGTTAAAACAGAATGATTCAGACTTCCCGTAGCCCTTATTTAACTGTTTGAGTGATCTAAAAATCTGTCTGGATCTGAACTTTCTCTGTCTAAATGAAAACAAAACAGAAGTTGTTGGCTTTGGTCGTCCTGATTGGTTGGATGGTTGTGCAGGCACTTTTGGTCTTCTATGGTCCTGCATTCAACCATTTACCAAAAATGTGGGTGTAATTATTGACAGTGCTTTCAAGCTTGACAAACAATTGAGTTCTGTTGTCAAAACCAGCTTTTTCCAGCTCAGACTATTAGCTGGAGTTGAGCGGTATCTGCCCCTAAAAGACTTTGAAACAGTCATACATACATTTGTAATGACCCGGATTGAACTGCAACTGAAAATTGAACTGCAACTCTCTGTATGTGGGTTTGAATCAATCATCTCTTAATAGATTACAGCTTGCGCAAAATGCTGCTGCGTAGCTTTTAACCAAGACCAGAAAACATGAGCGCATCACTCCAGTTTCCAATCTTCACTCCACTGGCTTCCTGTCCACTTCAGAATTGATTTTAAGATTTTATTGTTTGTTTTTAAGGCTTTAAATGGCTTGGCACCTTCATATTTATGTGAGCTTTTCAACATTTACTCTCCAGCTAAAGTTCTCAACGTTCCAAGAGCCAAACTGAAAAGTAATGGTAATGGCATCAGTGTGAACCAAATTTTGACTGTTTAACTGATCCAATAGCTCCCATATTTTAATAAAAGTCAACAATTCCAACTCATAGTGGTGCTTGAGTCAAAGTGGTTTGTCAAAGCCCGTAGACCCTGAATGTCTGTAAAAACTTCCACAGTAAACTACCCAGCAATTAGGATGTTTCATTCTGGACAAAAGTGGTGGACATTAGCCATGGTGCCAACTTGGCTCCAAACATCTTCCAGTTTCTAGGTTATTTTTTATACTCTAGTGTGATTGAGTATTGGACTGTGTAAGGTATCAGTTAAACAGTACATGCTGCTGTGGAAAGAGTAAATAAATCAACGTAAATCTTGCATACACTTAGAAAATCAGTGTTCTCACGCAGTCCTCACTATCGCTGAAAGATTTTATTTCACTTCAGGTGCTGTCAGGTCAGAGGAAGATCTTCTGTATTTGGCAGCAGCAATTTGCCAGCATAAAGCGACCATACTCCAGGAGAGGTGGATCTGTTGTTAGATGGCTGCTCAGTCTATGATCACACTTTCAAACCTTGAAAAATACAGTGGCAGGAAGAGCACAGGCAAAAAAGTTTGGGATGAGTAAAATTTGATCTTATTTATCTTGCACTCTTGATGAATGCAAATATCTCATTTATATTGATTTGTGCATAATGGGCATACTTTTGATATTACTCTTATGAACAAATAAAATTAGGGTGAAGACAGGCCAACAAACAGAACTGAGGAACTAGTGCAGTCATGAGTTCCTTGCGCACAGAGATTTTGAGCAGGCACCCAAAATAAAGTGTTTAATTTTTCAAACAATGTAACTTGGTTCACTATTCAGTTATACTGTGTATATTTTTGTTTTCCCGACCTGAGCGAACGCAGCTATCCCCTCACTCCAAGAAACAATTCTAATGTAATACCTGATTGGTCTCCTAAAGCTGCTTTAAAAGAGAACTGCACTGATGTAGCATTGCACTCCAACAACATCGTCAGACTCACAACATAAAGTGAAATATCTGGTCAAAATCAGTTCAGCTTCAGGCTCGGTTTCAAATATACACATACGTGAAACACCTTAAAACACACTTTTGTGTAAAAACAGAGTTCCCCTTTAAAATGGCTGAGTTATATATGATATGTGCGGGAATGAGAAATTATGCAGCACAATATTAATTTCCAATGTCAAAACTATTAAAATCATGATGATATGGCATTTGTTGGAGTCTGTACCAAACAAATGTTTTCTTACACTTGCAGAAGAAGATTTGTAAGCCACGATACCCCTGCAGTTTCTGCATCTGTGTGTCACAGTTGGCACTTGGCACGTACCATCCAGTGATTTTGATACAATTTCGTTGAATTGTGCACCATTTAAGGATTGCTGGGTCACTTCGGCAAACAAGTTGACATGGCTAATGTGACAGCAAACAACTGCCTATTTACACATGCAGGGAGCACAGAGCAACATTAAATTGAATTTAGGTAGCATACAGCCGGTTTATCAGAGCTTCATCACTAAATACAGCTGCCTTCTGCTACTGGAAACCAGGCTGAAAATTTAAATTGCACATTTCTATAGGATGAAGATCTTTGTGAGACTGAAATGCTACACAATTAAACTTTTTGGGAGCTTCATGCAGTACGCAGATCTTTTGGCTGACTCTTGCCTTTAGTTTGCCCTTGGATGCTGCAAATCCCTTTGTTTTTTTTCTTCCTTGACTTATATGAATAGGCTCAGATGATCAGAAATGATGGGAATGAGAGAGTTAAGATGAACCTCTCTGACTCAGAGTAACTTTTGTCATCAGCTCAGCAAATGTTATGTTCTTCCGCCAGGGCAGCTGTCAACAAGAAGGACGAAGATATATCTTTTTTTTTAAATGCAGGACTGAAAAGAGGTTAAAATAAGAAATGAATATTCTCAGAGATTAAAGCTGTGTCCAAAATACCTGCGATTCTTAACATTTCTCCACAGCATTTTAACGAAGTACAAGGAACTTTCAATTAGCATAATGCATTCTATTTTGTATGCTTGTGCCTTTAGCAATTTTTACTCAAAGATACTTCAAAGCTGGCAGAAGCTGGCATAAAATGCTGAAAGCTTGGATAAATGACAACCAAGGCCATTTATGTAAGTGATAAAGGTGCGAGAGCAAGTAGATAGATCAGATAGATTGTTAGGAGAGCAGAAGCCCTTAGAGACTGATTAGAAAATAGGCAGCTACCAGAGGATAGAAGAGCAAGACATCAAAGGAATAGATTTTGTCAGTTGGCAGGGTGGGAAACACATCAACAAAATGTACTTCTTGTCTTGTGAATTAGTACCATCAGAGAGCTCAATCTGGCTTACTAGAGCTCGTTTTCAAGTGGCTCCAAAATGAATTTTGGCTTCCTTCCCACCCTGGGACTGAAGATGGTTTTAGAAGTGAGCGGAGCAGACAGAACAGAGGAGAGAGACAGAGGAGGTGAATGCAGAGCTACAGAATAGTTTTATTAGGCATGCTACAGACGTAATGCAGAATACACGAGACCATGAGAGGGAAAACTCAAAAAGCAGGAAACCAAGTCGCACCTCCCCTTGTTAGAAAATAATTCATCCTTTAATTGTGCCTCTTCAGAACTATACCAAATCCTTACATAATGAGCTGTATAAAATCGGACTTTGAAGAAAAAATATACATAACTATTATTTCTGAGCAAATCACCCCAAGTCAAGAGGTCCTGTTGGAGATTAAAAAAATAAACGGGAATAAACTTAACACTTAAAATTCAGAGCATTTTTCCTTGAAATTCAACATTTCAGCGTCTTCAAATGCTTATTTTGTTGTTAAAATTAATTAAAGGAACACTAAAGGCACAGAAACTTTGGTCCAACTGAGTAGCCCTCTCGAGTAAACTGTCACATGACAATGAAATCACAGTGGACTCAACTTCTAACTGCTTCCACAGCATGCAACACTTTCTGATGTGAGATCCTATCATAACTATACATGCTTAGAAAACCATTGTCACTGACAATTACACCTCACTGCTATGGAAAAAGCATGGAAGGCTTCAAAAACACAGATGAAGAAATACTTAGCCACCAGCCACATCATGATATGTGACGTTATGTGAAATCAAAAGTGGGGGGGAACAATCTTGCACTCAGCGTACTTGAGGAATAATGGAATTCAAGTTACAGTGCCTGTCACAGGTTTCTGTAGAAACGTATACATGTTGCCTCAGAAGTATTCTCTACTGTTACCAACCTAAAAAGGGAAAATGTTATGAATCTAAAACTTGGAACAAAACAAAGCTACGCCTGGTTGATGGCAGAACTTCAAAAACTAAATAATGTGTCGAGGATGAAAAAACAGCTTTCTCACAAAAATATCCAATACCCATGTGCCCCAAAGCATAGGAGGGTAATTAATGAACACATCCAGCTGTAGAAACAGGTGATTTTGTCAAGTAAGGCACATTTCTGTATCTTTTCAACTAAATTAAGAATTAAACACTGATCTACATCAAACTATCATACAGGGGGACAATCAATCATGTCAGTATTTTGTTTGACATAAAAATACAGAGGTACAGTTAACAATAGCTGTGAGGATCCAGTATCTGCAACATACTCAATTGTTCTTTTTTAAAAAAGATGCAAGTCAAAGGTTTCAGTCTCTCAAGGAATGACAAGATCAACAAAATCCCAACAACAAAACTGATTCAATGTGGTCCCCCCAGTGTCCAGACACAGTCTATAAACCCTGGTGCTGTCAGGAGTTTGTGGGTCAGATTCTTAAATGGTGGATTTGGAGAAGGAGACTCTCAGGTGCTGGTTGCCTCCCATGTTGTAGTTGTGAAGGTCAATCAAGGCCTGGATGGCCTCCTCCACTGTTGACATCTGAATCAGAGCCATTTTCCGATCCCTGAAAAATATGACAATTTTGACAGTGTCAACAACAAAAATGTAACAAGAAATATACTGATGTAAGAGTCACAAAACATTCCAAACCAGATCTTTTCATTGATCTGCTACTGTTAAAAAAGTCATTTCATCTTGTTCAGTGGTTACATGTGACATGTTGCTGTGGAACAGGTGTACCTACTGGAAAAACTTGAAAGCTTTCACAGTGCCTCCAGCATTGGAGAAGAGCAGTCGCAGATCATCCTCCGTCACATCTTGTCTATTAAAAATAAAGATCACATATTAAAGGTTACAGCACTCTCAGATGTCATCGTCAACAGTGTTACAGGGACTCATTCTTATTTCTATAATGAAATGAGGTGACATTGAGGTCTGGAGATTATCCAACAACAAGTACATGGTCTCTTGTGAGAAAGGCCTGTTTACCAAAAAATGAAAACCACTCATTGCATGGTGGCAGTAGTGAAGTAGCTGGGGGAAAATACAACTTGAAAAAGTAAATAAATATGGTAAATGTAATGGTTCCATACAGCTTCCATCATACTGGGATCTCGGGGCATCTGGGAGAATACATCACTTGAGGGAAATCAAGTGACGTATACTTCAGTTGATGTGTCCCCTGTATCAGCAGTTGCCATGGTGTCTTTTTGTTGGCTGCAGCTTGTTGTTAGGGGAGGTAATGTAACTCGGTGCGCAACAGTGTCTGTGTTTTTTCGTCCTGGCACGCCTGCTGGACGGGACACCATGGGCGTGGCTAAATCGGCGATTTCCACCTTTAATTCCAAAGGTTGAGATCGCGACGTCATTTCGATTGATAGCTGACTTACATCCGAGGTCGTGACACCCCTACTATTTCGCCAATAACCTGCTTGAAATGATCCGGTAGTTTCTAAGGATATTCGAGACACAGTCTTCTCTAGCATCTTAACACAAAGTGACTAACTGCCCTGGCACTTACGGGATGTTGGAGAGGTGGAGAGTGGCAGATGGTGGGAAGATGTTTTGGAAGTTCTTGGAGCCAGGTTTCTTGAAGCGATGAAGTGGGGAGTTTGCATAGTCCTTGGTCAGACCTTGGTCATCCAGGCCATCCCGAGGCAGCGCAACTGTCTGGTGCTTGGACAGTGTCACGCGGATGATCTTCCCGTACATCTTCTGTCCATTCAAGTGGCTCATTGCTTTGGCCATGGGAAAGACAAGAAGGTCAGAGGTGAGGAAGCTGCAGCCTGGCTTTACTAACTTACCCGAATTGTAAGAAAAACATGTCAATCACTATCCAGTTGAAACTAGATCCATATTCATAAATGAAAAAACAGTGCTTATGTTTATGTCATCTGACTAGGCAATAGTAAGATGTTTACATAAACTTTATACTCAGTCCAACACACAACAAACAGGAGCACGTTCATCATAGGATTCTTAAATGTTGGTGGTTTAAATTAGATTTGAATCATGAATCTTTTACAGAATACCGAACTACTGTAGGGTTTAATCCAGAGCACACCATTATGACAAGGATTCCTCAAAACATTAAGGGTCCTGTAACTTCCACTTTCCTGCTCCTCATTGTCCCCTGTAAAATCCAAGAAAGGATCACTGCTGATTTTTATAAAACTTTAGAAAAGACCCCTAAAAGAAAGTGTGGTGATTCTTAAAATCAATAAACAATCTAGTGATATGAGACTATATACCATCTGATATTTGTGATGTCGTTATCTCACCATATGGCACAGGTGTTGTCTTCTCCTAGTTTTAAATAATAGTAATACATATATTAATGCATTTTATTTAAAGGCATCTTTCAAAGCACTCACGGACACCTTACACATATACCACAACAACAGTATATCAAACAATATGAATTAGGTAACATTGATGTGTAAGTGAGTGGAATTTTGTAAAGATTATTAAATAAATACAAATGTGACTACCTAGTGCAATAATACAGTAAATAGTCAAGAATGTGATTACGTAGTTCGTGTCAGACAGAGTATGCTAGGCCTGGGCGATAAACTGAAAATTTACCGATACCGTAATTTACGACGATAACCGACGTCATTTTGCCCATGTCGGTATATTCGGTGTCATAGGCATCAACTAGGGACAGGGGGGACATGTCCCCCCCAATTTCTAAAATCCTGTTTTTGTCCCCCCACTTTTATTTAATCCAGCGGAACGCAGTAGCTCTCAAGCGTCCCATACTCAAACATTAGGTCCACTTGATTAATCAACCCTGGGTATGTGCTTATTTTACATTAATATGATGGCAAACTCCGCCCGCTGATGCAACACCAGCTATGCCAGGTTAGTAATCGAGTGAGCCCACTCTCGCTGTGAGTCGTGGACAGTTTGTGTAATGATGCTGCGTTCAAAGGCTGCAACAGGCCACTGTCTTCTGCCGGTCCATTGATCAAACATTTGTGTTTTGTTTTTATTAACTCAAAATAATAACTGTATTTCCAGCTAGAAAAC